>PVKS010014966.1:0-15359 GCA_004027875.1 Aplodontia rufa | reverse complement strand
TGGTTTGTAAATATTTTCTCCAATTTGATTAGTTGCCTCTTTACCCTGTTGACTATTCCCTTTACAGAAGCTTTTTTAGTTTGATATCAATTATTGCTTTTGTGGCCATAGCCTTTACCTGTAACAAACTCATAGAACTTCCCCATTTTTTTCTACTAACTCAATAGTTTCAGGTCTTAAAGTCTTCCATTCATTTTTTTTTTAATTTTTTTTTTAAACAAAGAAGGACAGTGGGAGGCGGGGAGAAAGACAATCAATTTTTATTGAGTTTTTCACATGGTTTTTGTTGCTCTGACAGTTGTGTACATGGGTGCTGAGGTTGGAACCCATGTACTCGTGCATGCTGGGCAAGCGCCGTAACCACTGAGCCACTGCTCCAGCCCCTCTTCTATTCATTTTTAATTGATCTGTGGTGTGAGATGAGGATTGCTAATGATGTGGATATATGGTTTGGCTGTCTCCCAAGGATCGACTGTGACTGGAGGCTTGGTACCCCAGGCAGCAGTACTGAGAGATGCTATGGAACACTAAGAGGTGGGGACCTAGTGAAAGGTTTTTAAAAGGAAACTGGATGTGTGCAAAGATTCTGTATTTATTTTCTATTTTAATGATCTATTATTGAAAATGGGGTAGTGGTACCCTTAATACCATTATATTGTAATCTACCTCTTTCTTCAGTTCTACTAATATTTGCTTTACAGATATTTAGGTGCTCTGATGTGAGGTGCATATATCTTTGCAATTATTATATCTATTCATGAATTGGCTCTTTTATTATTATGCCATAACCTAATTTATCTGTTAACTTTTTATTTAGAATCTATTTTACCTAACGTAAGTTTACTTACTCTGCTCTCAACTGACCACTCTATTCCCATCCTTCACCTTTCATTCTGTGCATACTTTAAGGTGAAGTGAGTCTCCTGTAGGCAGCATATAGCTGGGTCATTTTTTTAATCCATTCAGCCATGTTATAGCTTATAATTAAAGAAATTAATCCATTTACATTATAGGTAACTACGTATAGATGACTTACTACTGTCATTCTGTTAATCCTTGTGTGTGTGTGTGTGTGTGTGTGTGTGTGTGTACTCTGCTCCTTTTCCTTTGGCTGTCTTCCTTTGTGAATAGACAATTTTTGTAGGTGGTATGATTTATTTACTTTTTACCTTTTGTGCATTACGGAGCTCTGTGTATGTGTGTGTGTTACATAAAACAGAGATGTAACAGGCTTCTAAAGCTAACTTCATAAAACTAATACAGACATTTTAAATATGAGAGAGAGAAAGAATCGATTTTATTTATTTTTTTTCATCTGGTCTTTGTTTTTCTAACATTTAGTT
This sequence comes from Aplodontia rufa, assembly GCA_004027875.1. Classification (NCBI taxonomy): domain Eukaryota; kingdom Metazoa; phylum Chordata; class Mammalia; order Rodentia; family Aplodontiidae; genus Aplodontia; species Aplodontia rufa. Next base: position 14,016 of record PVKS010014966.1, on the reverse strand, counting down.
GTGTAAGTGGTGCTGGGATTTGAATCCAGGTCCTTGTGCATGCCAGGCAAGCACTCCCAAATACTGAGTTGCTGCTCTAGCACCCCAAATCTATACTTTTGTTACACCTTCCTCTATATTTTGTAGTTTGAATGTCACAATTTATATCTTTTTTTAAAAAAGAGAGGACAGTGAGAGAGAATCAACTTTATTTATTTAGTTTTTCATGTGGCTTTCGTTGCTCAAACACTTTATTGTGTATGTGGTGCTGGGGTTCGAACCGGCATCCTTATGCATGCCAGGCAAGCGCTATAACCACGGAGCCACCGCTACAGCCCCTATATCTTTTTATATCATTTCTATATCCTTTAAATAATTAGTGTACTTATTTTAATAACTTCTGTCTCCAAACCTTCATACTAAAGATATGATTTAAACAGGACCATTATATTATTAGAGCATTCTGAATTGGATAGTAGGGTTACTTTTACGAATTTGGGACATTTTGATTTCTGGATAGCTTTCCATATTTGGTTTTGTTGGGGAGAATGAAGGCTGTAACTGCCACACCACATACCTGGCAGCAACATTCCTCAATACTCTCATGAGCCCAATTTAAAGTATTAGGAAAGTTACTTAGAACAGTATCTGACACAATAAGTAATTAAAACAAAAGCAAAAAAAAAAATATATATATATGGCTAAGAATTCTTCCCAATAGATCAAGGACACAAATCAACAAATACAAATGAATGAACTATGATTTAAAAACTAGAACTCCATATTGAGCATATGTTTCACAGAAATTATAGGTTTTTTAAATTTATTTTACATTTTTATTGCAGCATTATAGTTGTACATAATGATGGGATTTGTTGTCACATATTCATAGATGCACATAATACAACAACAAAACATACAACACTCCCCTGCACCCCCCCCCTCACCTCCCTCCCCCTATCCCTGGTCCCTCTTTTTTTTTTTTTAAGAGAGGAGGACAGAGAAAGAGAGAGAGAAGCAATTTTTATTGAGTTTTTCATATGGCTTTTGTTGCTCTGACACTTAGTTGTGTACGTCGGTGCTGGGAATTGAACCCATGTACTTGAGCATGCTGGGCAAGCACTTTAACTGCCAAGCCACTTCTCTAGCCCCTGGTCCCTGTTTTTTAAAAAAAGATCTTTAAGAGGGTCTGTAGGGAAAAATTTCCCTTTCAAAACAATATGAATTAGACTGATGGATAATTGTTAAATAGCTAAAATGAAACCAGAAGAGAAAGAAATAACAACAAAATGCTAACAGAAAATCACTATCATCCTAAAATGGTAATGGTGTACCATGGAGACTGGAGAGAATCTCATCTCAATAAAAAGCCAAACCAAAGACATTTTCAGATAAACAAATTTACCAAACTTGGAAAGAATTTTTCAACAGAGTATGCCAAAAAAGGGATATGTCCTCCAAAGGAAGCTATAAGGTATGATTAGAAATGATAACACAAGGGGCTGGAGCAGTAGCTCAGTGGTTATGGCACTTGCCTGGCATGCCCGAGGACACCAGATCAAACCCCAGTACCACGTACATAACAAAGTGTTGGAGCAATGAAAGTCACATGCAAAACTAAATAAAACTGATTCCCTCTCTCTCTCTCTCTCTCTTTCTCTAAAAAAAAAAGAAAGAAATGATAACACAAAATTTGGTAAATATATAAGAAAAGAAAAACACAATATAAAGTAACAATATACTTGCATGGGTATAAAGAAAAGAACTAAAAAAAAGAGAAACAAACAAGTGAATTTAGGCCTAGAACAATGCCTATATTAAGAAGTTATCAGAAAAATAATTTAGTGAAAGGATGAAATACATCAGAAACTAAAGTAAAAGAGGATAAATGCCGCTAAAATAACATCTAATGTAATAGGACATATTAAAAGAAAGAAAAATGGGGCTAGAGCAGTGGCTCAGCAGTTATGGCGCTTGCCTGGCTTGTGCAAGGACGCAGGTTCAAACCCCAGCACCACATACACAATGAAGTATCTGAGCAACAAAGGCCTTGTGAAAAACTAAATAAAATTGATTCTCTCTCTCTCTCACCACCCCTCCCTTAAAAAAAAGTGAAAAACTACATGATCATTGCTGTTAATACAGAAAAATATGACAAAGTTCAAAACTCTTTCATTTAAAAAAAACCTTTTAAACTTCAAGAAACTAGAAATAGAATGGAACTTACACAGTATGATAAATGATATTTATGGGAAAAAAAGTTGATTTCTTATTCAACAGTGAGAAAATAAAAGTTCCCAATACCCCGTTAAAATAAGGAAAATGAAAAAAGGGATGCCTGCTTTCAGTACTCATATTACCCTGAATCCAAAACCAGACAAAGAAAGTACAATAGTCCCTTGTTACCTAGTTTTGCTTTGTATGGTCTCAGTTACCCACAGTCAACCTCAATCTGAAAATATTAAATGGACAGTCCCAAAAATAAACAATCTGTACATATTAAATTGTGCACTGCTCTGAGTAGTGAGATGAAATCTCATGCAGCCCTGCCTGGAATATGCATCATCCTTTTGTACAGCATATACATGCTATATATGCTACTCTTCCATTAGGTACCGAGTAGCTATCTCAGCAAGTAGTTAGCCTGTCACAGCACAGCATTGTTTGTGTTCATATAACCCTTGTTTTATTTAATAAAGGCCCTAAAGGACAAGAGTAGTGATGCTGGCAATTTAAAGACATCAAAGAGAAGCTATAAAGTGCTTCCTTTAAGGAAAATGATGAAAATTCTTTTTAAAAAATCATATGCTAAGGTTACTAAGATATATGACCAGAATGCCTCTTCTCTCCATGAAATTAGAAGAAAAAGGAATCTGTACTAGTTTTATTGTCCTACCTTGAATTGTAAAAGCTACACCATAGTGTTTAAGTGTTTAGTTAATATGGAAAAGTCACTAAATCTGTGGCTGAGTGAAAGACATGAACAGAAAAAGTGTTCCCACTGAGAGCAATGTTTTATGCCAAAAAGCACAGACCTATATGAAGACTTCAGCAAGGGAGTACCTAAAAGAAGCAACACCAAGTCAATACTGCAAGTAACGAATTGTAACACAGACTCAGGAACAGGTTTAGTTAGACTTAAAAATATAAAATTTCTGGAGAGTTTGTTTGCTGTTGAAGAAGCTGCTACCACATTTCCAGATGAGTTAAAGAAGTTAAAAAGAGAAAATATATTATTCAAAGCAAGGCTTCAATTGCACTGAAACTAGACTCTTCCAGAAGACATTGCCCAAAATAACTTATAGTCATAAAAGTGCGAGGAGATGTTAGTGAATAAAACATGGAAGCAAAGATTAACTTTGGTACTATGTGGCAATGCTGCAGGCCATATGACAAATCCAGCTACAGTGAAGAACATATGTGCTCTCAAAAACAAAAATTATGTGCCCATATTCTTGCAACATAATCAGAAAGTGTTGAGTGATGGCCATCTCATTTACAAAATGGTTCCACCAATGCTTCATCCCAGAAGTGAAAGTCATACTTGGAAAAGGAAGGGTTGGGAATTAACGACCTCTTAATAAAAGACAACAAACCTGGCCATCTTGAATGTGTTTGCTATAAAAAATGAAAAGGTTGAGGTTATATTTTTTGCCTCCAAATCAACCTCCTTATTTTAGCCCCTTGACCAGGGAGGGTATCATTCAGTTTGTCAAGGTCAGATACACCCACCTCATATTTGATCACATTCAATTAGCAATTGATGCATATCATAATATGAACTTAATGCCCTGTTGAAAATCATTCATTAGAGCTGACACAGTAACATTCATCAAAACTATAATGGCTGAATTAAAACCAGAAAGTGTAAACGCCTGTTAGAAGATCTTAAAAAGTCATGAATGACTTTAAAAAGTTTCACAGCAATATGTACAACTTAGGAAAATCATTCAAACAGTATGACAAGTTGGCAGAGGAGGACTGTCAACTTCCTTGATGAAAAAGTAGAACACAGTGAAGGCCACTGAGAAGCATTAACAAAGGAGGAACTGGAAGAACTTGCTGAGTCATCTACAGAGGAAGAAGATGAAGATGAAACTAAAACAGAACCAGCAATGAGGACATTTCTAAAATTTGCCAGAGGGTTTCATATCACACAGCCATTTAAAAGATGAAATTAGAGACAAAGCATAGCATTAAAGTCACTTGTGTTATTATCAAATGATTATAACCTCAGCAGCAACCCCATTTTTTAAGAAAGAGACAACAATTTCTGATTACAATGTTCTTTCAAAATGTTTCAGCAAAAATGCCTTCAACTATCAAGGATTCCCAAATCAACATCATCTTGGCTTTCCAAATCATTACCACACCAAGCTGATGATCCTCCTTCTGACCTATTATCAGCAGGTCAATCATACCCTAATGCTATATGCACAATACCTATACCATTCTCCTCATTTCATCTCATCACATAGACATTATATCAACTCACACTGCCAGAAAATGCAAAAGGTGAATATAGTACAGTTAGATGTTTTAAGACCACATTTACAAAACTTTTAATACAGTATATCATTATTATTATTATTCTATTTGATTTTTTTATTGTGCCTAATTTATAAATTAAACTTCATAATATTACATACATGGTTTGGTCCTATTCACAAGGGGATGCATTCACTGGAGGTCTTGGAACAAATACTTCATGGATAAGTGGAAGAACTACTTTATAGGCAAAGAAAACTACACATCAATACCTTTCATTTACTTAAGTGGAAAAATCTTTTAGTAAATTGTTAACAATAACAGTGACTAAAAAGAATTATATACCAAGAAGTAGGATCTATTCTAGCCATAGCAAGCTTGTTCAATATTCAAAAATTAATCACTGTAATTCACCATATGAACAAAAAGATGAATTCACACAGAAAAAAAAAATTATAAACCCAATGTTCCAAAAAAGGCACTCCTACTTTACTAATATGATAGTTGTGTTTACTTTGTACCCATAAATTTATTTTTACTGAAAGCTTTTATTTTTATACTTAAAATTTACTCATTTTTTTTTCATGCCTAATTGCTCTGACTAGGAATTCTAGTACATATTCTGGTCTCCATTCTGACGGACTGTTTCCATCTCTTCGCTTTCAGCTTATTTGCATTTTAAAAAGTGAAATGAGTCTCTTATAGGCAGTATACAGTTATATTTTGTTTTTAATCTGTTCAGCCTATCTATATCTTATGACTATAGGATTTAAACCTATGTAGATTCATGGTACTTATTGAAAGGCAAGAACATTCTATTGTCATTTTTTAATTGCTTTCCCATAGCTTTGTAAATCTTTTGTTCCTTTCTTCTGGCTGCCCTCCACTGTAGATGTAACGGTTTTCTGCAATGCTATTCTTTGATTTGTCACTTAACTATTGTTAAGTATCTACTAAAAGCTTTTTCTTGGGATTACCATGAGGTTTATGTAATATATATCATAATAGACAATTTTCACTTGATAACTTGAATCCCACACAGAAACTATATGCTTTCACTCCCCTCTCATTTATTATTGATGTCACAATTTCTATCTGATATACTGTCTTATTTTTAAAGAGAGAGGGAGAGTGAGAGAGAGAGAAAGAGAGAATCAATTTTATTTAGTTTTCATGTGGCCTTCATTGCTCTTGGGATTCTAACCTGTGTCCTAGCATATACCAGGTAAGTGCCATAACCACTGAGCCACTGCTTCAGCCTCTCTGATATACTGTTCAACCCTTAGCAAATAATTATATTTGTAATAATTTTTCTGTAGGATTTTAATTTCCCTATTAAAAGATATTTATGTATCACCACTATACTATTATAGTATTCTGAATGACTACATACTTACTTTTATGGATTATGTGCATTTTACACGTTTATATATTTTCCAATTGCTAATTACCATTCTTTTCTTTCACCATAAAAAAAAAACTCCCTTTAACATTTCTTATAAGGCAACTCTGGTGGTAAATTATCTCAGCTTTTAGCTTTCTGGGAAAGTATTTCTCTGTGCTTCATTCCTGAAGGAAAGTCTTTCCAGGTACAGTATTCTTATGTAGCAGGCTTTTTTTTTTTTTTAAACACTTTGAATATATCATTGTACTCTAACCTAGCCTACAAAGTTTCTGCAGAGAAATGTGCTGATAACTACATTATAGCTCCTGATCATGTAATATGCTTCTTTTCCCTAACTGCTTTCAGTCTGAATATTATGCAAGTCACCTATTGTCTCTGTTCCTTAATTTCACTGGTTTCTTCAATTCTAAGAATTCTATAATTCTAAATAAACTGCCTGGATTAATGACATATTTTCAGTTCACTTAAACATATAATTAAGTGCCTGCTGTGTACCAGTTACTGGACAAAGTGCTAGAGGGAAGAAACTTTCACTTCCTGTCCATAGAGTATTAACCTGTTGTGAGAATTAGCCAGATGGAAATGTCAATTAAGAAACAACACGATGTGCTATGGTGTTTTTCAAAGTATACAACATTCAGATACTTGGGATGATGTTAGGAAGTACATGGAAACAGCACTAAATATCATCAAATCACAAGAAAAGCTTCCCCTCCTTTTTAATTCTGCTTCAATTCTCATTATAATTATAAGCATAAGCCCTTAATACCTTTTGAATACTTATATCATTCTTCATTCTTAACAAAAATAGTCTCAGACCTGGAACACTATAGGCAACACTACCTAGTAAAATTTACTGACATATATTTACTATTACTTTTATGGCAAGTTATTTTTTTCTAGATAAAAAATGTTTTATGAGCTTTTGTTTAAAAAGGGAGTTGTTTAAAAACAGCTAACATTGAGGCAGAATTAATATGATTAAAATGGCCATTCGGCCAAAAGCACTTTATAGATTCAATGCAATCCCCACCAAGATACCAATGTCATTCTTTACAGATATAGAAAAAGCAATTCTCAAATTCATTTGGCACAATAAAAAACCCAGAAGCGCCAAAACATTACTGAGCAAGAGAGATGAAACAGGTGTATTCACAATACCAGATCTAAAATTATACTAAAGAGCTGTAGTAACAAAAACAGCATGGTACTGGTATCAAAATAGGAATGAAGATGAATGGAATGGAATAGAAGACTCTGAGACAAACCCACAAATCTTTAAACATCTGATCTTTGACAAAAGCAGTCAAAATATAACATGGAGGAATGAAAGCCTATTAAACAAATGGTACTGGACAAACTGGCCAGGCGTTTGCAGGAAGTTGAAATTAAATCCTTATCTCTCACCTTGCACAAAAATAAAATGAAAATGGATCGAGGAATAAAGAAATTAAACCAGCTACCATACAACTGCTAGAAGAAAAATGAGGACCAACACTCCAGCATTTGGGAGTAGGCAAAGACTTTCTTAACAAGACTCCCAAAGTGAAAGAAAGTAAAAATTCAATGAGTGTGATGCCATTCGCAAGGAATTGATCAAAACAGAATGAAAGATAATCATTAACTGTGCTTCCTCTGAGAGGGGAATAACATTCAAAATTTACAAAAAAACTCAATACCAAAAAACACAAACAATCCAATCAACAAATGGGCCAAAGACCTAAATAGAAGCTTCTCACCAGAGGAAATCAAGCAAGTCAATGAATACATGAGAAAGTATTCTCAATCAGTAATAATCAGAGAAATGAAAATCAAAACTACATGAAGATTTCACCTCACTCCAGTCAGACTGGCAAAGATGAAGAATATAAACAATAACAAATGCTACAGGGGTTCTGGGGAGATAAGAACACTAGCACACTGTTGGTCGAACTGCAAACTGGTTCAGCCTCTCTTGAATACAGCATGGAGACTCCTCAAAACATTAGGCTTGGATCCACCATACTACCCAGCTACCCCTCTTCTGGGTATTTTTGCAAAGGAGTTAGAATCAGCACATTACAGCAACACAGCAAAAATCTATGTTCATAGCAACTTAATTTACAATAGCTAAATTATGAAATCAACCCAGATGCCCCTCACAGGATGAATGGATCCAAAAACTGTGAGATACACACCCACACACAATGGAATTCTACTCAGCAATTAGAAACAACACTATTGAGGCTTTTGAAGGTAAAATGCCTTCAAAAATAAAAGAAATCATACTGAGTGAAGTTAGCCAAACACAGAGAGTCAGGGTCTAATGTTTTCCTTCATTTGTGGAGGCTGCAGAAAACCCAGGCTTGCGTGAAAGGTAATCAAAATCATGTATAAGACCCAGCAAAGGCATAGCAACGCATAATCTAGAGGAATCACAGATATGTGGGGTGGGGAGAGCGGAGGGAAAAGGTGGGAAGGGAAGGAAGGTAGAATAGAGAGGGATCTAGGGAGACAATCAACAATGTAACATACTATTTATCCCTCTGAGAAGCCAAATAATACTTATGCAATCATTTAATTCTGGAAAATTCACAACCCAAACATTTATATTGCTTTTAGGGACAAAATACAGAAGAATCAGAAACTGGGGTATAGGTGATATGGAGGTAATTCTGGTTTCAGAACAAATGTATATCCTATTGTTACTTTATACGCATTTATGATTGTTTAACTCAACTCCTTAATAAAAACTTTTAAAAAATCACAACAGAAGTAGATGAAACAAAAAAACCATTATGTTACATATTTGCATATTGCCGAAAGTAGATTTTAAATGTGTTCATTACAAAACAGAATGTGAGGTAATACATATTAATTACTTAGTCAATATACAATGTATACATATTTCAAAACATCTTTTGTACAATATAATATGTTTAATTTTATTTTCAATTAAAATTTTTAACATTTTTGGAAGAAGGGAGTTTGTTAAATGAGAAAAGGTGATAGGCCAAAAATAAAAATAGCTATTATAATACAATGTCATAAATAATAATAGTTTTCCCTTTTGGTAGCATATAACAAATTCCTTAGGACACCAACAAATTTACAAGTGAATGGGTGAACAGACTTGGTTAGTTTTTGAGAAAGGACCAGTTTTTATTGCTTAAGTTTGTAACTATTTATTTACAGAGGCACTTAAACCCAAGTTATCTGTATTAATTAATATCAAAACCACAAATAGAAAAACAAAGTATATTGTATTTCACGTGCTGAATATGATTTGAAGTTAGTTATTGTTTACCCCACAATATATTTCATTTACCAAGTTTTTATTGTAGGAAATATATATTTTCAATATATTTTTTTCACAACAAAGTATAACCATATGTTTATAAAAATGCTGTTAACTTAAGTATTAATGATGGAATATTGACATAATCTTCACAATGTACTTACATATACCTCTGAATTGCAAAGATAGTAATTTAAGTCATTATTCAAAAGTATTTGACCAAGAAAGCAGAAAAGATATGCTTAGAGGAACAGGGAATATAAAAGAAGGAAAACATAGGATGATGAAAGATAAAGTGACATATTCTATAAGTAGTACAAGCAGGCTTTTGATAGAATTCAATCTATTTGATGTACTAGAAAGAAAATGTATTTAAACTTCAAATTCAATTACTATTTCCAACCAAGGAAATTTTTAGAATCAAAGCACCTGATTAATTCATATTCTTTCATTAAAAATTTCTTTTGATACTGAATGAAGAAGCAATTTAAAAATAAAGAAATAAGCATACCTGAATAAACACATTTTCCCTTTTTTCTCTGAAAATGGTCAATGGCATATTGTGTTGGCAACTCGATAGATGGCACTTTTCCATTTAAATGAAAATAGATCTAATAATCTGGTTTGAAATGCCATATGGGAAATAGGGCATAAAGGCTTACCCAAGAACACGATGTGCTTTTACCAAAAATATAAAACAATATTTTAAATATTTTACTAATGTTCTAAACCAATAAAACCTGAAATATAGTGAATGATTACTTATAGAATATTTCTTTCCTACTGTAGCTTCATGGAAATTCTGTAAGTTTTCCTTTGGTAATATTAGTGAAGGATCTATTAACACCTCTAATGAAAAATAAAGTGGCTATCTCCCCTAATTGAAAGGTAAAATAATAGTAGTTCTTATCTTTTTACCAGTACTTCATTAAAAATAGAAAGTGTTAGAGAATGTTTCCAAAATACTAACTAGGCAGCATTCCTTCAGTTTAGAATGGGCAATTAGTAAAAATTTTCTTCTTACACTCCACTTGTTGTACTTTTCGTTTACTGATTAGCATAGTTGAACTCTCTATGAATTAGCTACCCTAAGTTCCTTAATGACCAAAAAATAAATCTTACAAGTTTTTATAGATTCCCACAGCACAGGAATATACTCAAAATACCCTAAAAAAAAAAAAAACCAAAGGTGCAAGATACAATTACTCACTGAACATATATTCAATGACAAAAAGAATTAAAGAATTATGTGCTGAGTGGGTATATATTTCAGCAAACAAAAGTAACAAAAGAAATACCAATAAACCCTATCCAGACTGGTAATTTAACCTGTAGATTTTATGCTCAAGTTCTAAAATTATGCAATTATTATTTTTATAAAGGAAATAACATAACTTAAATGAGTTGGATTAATGGCTATAGGAAAATCGGAATGGTCATCTTCATTATTTATTCAAAGATTTACTGAGAACCTAACAGAGTACTGCATGGCTTCACAGTTCTGACTTCTAAACAAATACCTAGGGATTTTAAAAGAACTCAAGGCAATCCTAGATCTATCAGTTCAATATCCCACCTTTTCTTGCTCCATGTTCCAACAATTATCAGGCCCCTGAGAGATTCCAAATGAAAGTAATTCAGTATTAAATAGCCTTATCTACTCATCTTGTAGGGCTTAGCTTAGTCACTTTTCCAGATCAACCACTCCTTACATACAGCCACTGACATACAGCTAGTCACTTTTCCAGACCAACCACTCCTGACATACATTCCAGACATACAGCCACTCCTGCCAAAGCCACATCACCATCCAAAATCCCCTATGCTGCTAAAAAGACCTAAAATAGATTCTGCTTTGAGACTCTAATGTTGCTTGCTCTACAGTTGGATTTTGCTTCAGTATCTGTTTCTGTTTTCTTATCAGTCCTAGAGCAGAGAGGCTGAAACCTTGCCCCAGAAATCTACTACATGGAAAAATTCTACAACAGGAAAATAATTACATCTCTTCAAGATCACGTATACTGAATTTCCTGATATGCCTTTTGCTCCATTTGAAAATTTTAAGTGCCATCCATACTCTATTCAAGCCAACCTAGCCTGCCATACCCTTTAGCTAAAAGATATAATCCCTAAGGGCACACCCCCAGTGACCTAATTTCCTCCAGCCTCACCCCACCTGCCCAGAGTTACCACCTAGTTAGTCCATTCAAATTATGATGATCCCAATTTCATGATTTTAGCATTTTACCTACTGTCTTAAAAGGAGCTGTGGGGGCATATGTCATATCCAACCTGGAGCATCTCTTATGGCAGCAATCAACAATCTAATAAACATGTGACATTATAATAAGAAATAATCAGTCCCCAAAAGGGTCTAGGATACCTTGTACCACAGTGTAATGACTTGTCCTCCTAGTAGAAACAGATGGGTTAACAAATCACATCCCATGTTGCCAGGCAAGGAGCCCCTTCTTGTTGATATGGATTATATATTTTTCCTGATGAAAAATAATTTCTGCAAATTACCTGTTCAAAGATCTCTTATTCTCCTTTCTGACATTTGGTATCTTTGTACTCGTAAAAAAAGGACAAACTTTCTTCCTAGTTTTCTAAAAGTCATTGAACACCATAATTTCTGCCATAGAAAAAGTAGTATCAGGGGCTGGAGCGGTGGCTCAGTGGTTACAGCGCTTGCCTGCCTAGCATGAGAGGATGGGGGTTTAAACCCCAGGACCACAACAAAGTGTCATAGCAACAAAAGCCACATGAAAAACTAAATAAAACATTCTCTCTCACTGTCCCTCTCTCTCTTTAAAAAAAAAAAGAAAAAGTAATATGAAAGGTTAGAATACTTCTTACTTTTACTGGAACAGTCATTTGCTAGTATTTATGGATGAACAGACACAAATTAAAAGCAAGACCCTTTTATCCAACCTACAATTATTGACCTAAACACAGTTAATTCTGAGTGCAAAGATTTCTTGGACAAATGAAAACATCCACTCTCTAATGGAGGTACTAAAACTATAACAGCATTGTAATCCATTGGATAGAAAGCAAAGGGTGTAAGAAACTCGTTCAATATGTTCCTGTTTCCTGCGGTACTGAAATTTGCATCTTGTGGTCAAAAGAATAAACATATGTCTGACTCAGGAAAAGGCAACTTCTGCATCCCTAAAATGAGCACTACCTGAAACAAAGGTTTTGTGTTAACCCATTGAACAAACCAGTTAAGAGAGTAAATAGTAAGTCAGTCCAAACACGAATTGGAATAAAACTGCTAATTAACTAATGATTTACACACAGCATCCAAAGCAACCTAACTACAGGTTTTGCAAGTTGAAATTTTTTTTCTGATTCACATTTTTTTTAATTTTTATTTTTGAACAGTCATACAAATTTTTAACAAAATAATATAAAATGTGTATAGTTTCTGCATACTAGATTTACCCCCAGGAGTGAAACCCCCAATTTCCTACCCGTATTTCTCCCTTCCCTTACCCACAATATCTCTAAAAAAGTATTAGGCTGTATAACATTTCACCTTACCTGGATTTAACACATAATAACAGACCACCTTTCTGAATGAACAGGGCCTAGTTCCAACCTCCACAGATGAGTGGAGACATTCGACCCTTGGTTCTCTGGGTTAAGCTGATATTACTAAGCATAATTTCTTCCACGGCCATCCATTTACCTTCACAGGCTGCAATATCATTGTTTCTAATTGCTGTGTAAAGGTCCATGGTATATATGTACCAAAGTTTCTGGATCCATTCATCCAGTGAGGGACATCGGGGTTGTTTCCATAGTCCAGCAATAGTAAATTGAGCTGCTATGAACACAGATATTGCTGTGTCACTATAATGTGCTGATTCTAAATCCACTGGAAAGATACCCAGGAGTGGAATAGCAGGGTCATATGGTGGGCTCATCCCTAGGTTTTTGAGGATTCCCCACACTGCTTTCCAGACGGGGTATACCAGTCTGCAGCTCCATCAACAGTGTGTTAGCGTCCCTATCTCTCCACAGTCCCTCCAGCATCTATTATTGTTTATTTTCTTCATTTTTTCCATTCTGACTGGGGTAAGGTGATATCTTAATGTCATTTTCATTTGCATTTCTCTGATTACTAGTGATTTGGAGCACTTTCTCATGTATTCATTGGCCTGATCAATGTCCTCTGATGAGAAGTTTATATTTAGCTCTTTAGCTCATTTATTAATTGGGCTGTTGGTGTTTTCGTAGTTGAGATTTTTGAGGATTTTGTAGATTCTGGATATAAGACCCCTGTCAGAGGAATCATAGCCCATGATTCTCTCCATTTCCGTAGGAAACCTCTTGACTCTTATGATTGTTTCCTTGGCAGTACAAAAGATTTTTGGCTTTATGGCATCCCATTCACTGATTTTTGACTTTACTTACTTCACTTTTGGAGACATGTTGAGAAAGTCTTTGCCTACTCCCAAATGCTGAAGTGTTGGACCTACTTTGTCTTCTATCATTTGCAAGGAAGCTGGTTTAATTCCTAGCTCCTTGATCCATTTTGATTTGATTCTCGTGCAAGGAGAAAGATATGGGTCTAATTTCAACTTTCTGCAAGTGGCTGACCAGTTTGTCCAGCACCATTTGTTGAAGAGGCTGTCACTCCTCGATGTAATATTTTGCCGCCCTTTGTCAAAAATCAGATGTTTAAAGATTTGAGGGTTTGTTTCAGGGTCTTCTATTCTATTCCATTGGTCTTCTTCCCTGTCTTGATACCAATACCATGCTGTCTTTGTTACTACGGCTCTATAGTATAGTTTTAAATCTGGTATGGCAAAACCACCTATTTCATCTTTCTTGCTTAGTAGTGTTTTGGTAATTC
>PVKS010014965.1:0-47106 GCA_004027875.1 Aplodontia rufa | reverse complement strand
TCCTCCTCCTCCTCCTCCTCCTTCTTCTTCTTCTTCTTCTTCTTCTTCTTCTTCTTCTTCTTTTTAAGAGAGACAGAGGGACAGAGAGAGAGAGAGAGAGTGAGTTTTGTTTAGTTTTTCATGTGGCTTTCATTCTTCTGATACTTTGTTTGTATGTGGTGCTGGGGTTCAAACCCATGTCCTTGTGCATGCCAGGCAAGCGCTGTAACTGCTGAGTCACTGCTCCAGCCCCCTAATTTCTTCTTAAAATATATGTATGTGTGAACTTTTACACTGCTGGTGGGATTGTAAATTAGTACAACCACTATGGAAATCAGTATGGAGGTTCCTCAAAAGACCAGGAATGGAACTACCATATGACCCAGCTGGTATTTATCATTGGTATTTATCCTAAAGAAGTAAAGCCAGCATACTGTAGTGATATATGCATACTGTGTTTATAGCAGCACAATTCACAATAGCCAAATTATGGAACCAGTGTAGCTGTCTACCAATGGATGAATAAATAAAGAAAATATGGTATGTATATATACAACAGAGTTTAAATAGATGGAACTTGAGGACATTATGTAAAGTGAATAAGCCAAACTCAGAAAATCAAGGGCTGTATGTTTTCTCTCATATGTAGAAGCTAGAAAGGAAAAAGGAAAAGAAAGGTGGGGGTGAGGATTTCAGGTAAACAGAAAGGAGATCAAGAGAATAGAGGAAAGGCACCAGGCAGAGGAAGGAAGGGAGAGAAAGGTGAAATACTGAGGAATGATATTGGCAAAATTGTATTATTGTGAGCACATATATAACAACAAATCCACCATTATGCATAATTATAATGTACCAGGAAAAAATATAGAATATATATATATATATATGAACAAAAAAAGCTGAAAGCAAATGTATCAAAATGGATGGCTTGTGATTTTATTTCCTCTTCAAATCTTTTACTTTCCAATTCTTTCAAAATTGGAAAGTAAATGTTACCTTTCATTTATTAGCACTTACTATGTGCTATACACTATTGTAAGCACTTTATGGAATCATCTCATTTAATCCTCATATTCTGAAATAGGCTCTATTAATATAATTTATGATGAGACAACCAGGGCACAGAGATAATTCAGTTAGTTGCCCAACATTACATAGCTACTAAGGAATTAAATCAGAATTTTTCTTTGTATGTATGTGCATGTGTGTGGAGGGGGGGCATTGCTGAGTATTGAACCCAGCGCTTCCCACATGGTAGGCAGGTGCTGTCCCACTGAGCCATATCCTCAGCTGTCAAGCCAGTATTCGAACCCAGAAAATCTGTTCTGTTCTTTTAGTCCTGTTCCATAATGCTTTTATTAAAATTAGTTGTGAGTGCTTCCTGTCGGAGATGTGCCAACCACTCACACCCTAGTATGAATTTCTTCCGTGTAACAGCTGGCTAAATAAAGGTCGCTGAGGGAATGGGGTGGAGGAAAGCAGGTAAGAAAAGGGACTTGGGAAAACACCATGCAAGGTGTGGTATGGATGGAAGGGTCGCTGACTAAGATGAGAAAAGCAGAGGGTATACTTCACGACTTTGCCAAGGGAAATCAGTAAAGAGCCTTTTTCCAAGGGTAATGTCAGAGCTACTGGGCACATGAATGGGATAGAAACCACCACACTTACCCAAATTTAGCAGGGTCCCAAACCTGAAAAAGAAAGGGTGAGCTGGCTTCAGAATACTTGTGAAATTCCTTTAAGTAATAAACCAGCCAAATGATGAATACATTAAGATGGGATAAGTTGCAGCCCATTTATCATTGGTTTCTGTACAACTTCTGCCCAGCACATCACCATCTTCATGCTGATCTCTGGAACAAGATCCTCTGTTGTGAAGAGAAATGGTCCAGGACACAGAATTCTTGGCCTAGAAATGCCATCTACCCTATTTGAGCTGCCATAATAGAAAGATTTCATAAAGAGGTGGTGAGGGAATTGGATAAAGGAGAGCTACCTTTCTTTAGGTTATCTGAGGAAATAGTAGTGAGAAATTGGAGCAGGCATAGCCTTACACAGAGAGCGACTCCTCTAATTCTCTTTGTCTGACCATGGAAGACTTACCATCCTTTTCAGGGAAAACCTGATGAATTTTAGAATCATGGTAATCTTTTGGATCTTATTCACAGTTAACTTTAAAACGTATCATTTCAAAGAATGTCCATATTCTTGGTCCTTGGCAGTCTAGCTCAACTTCATTGCCTCTTGAGCATACAGATGGTGGTTAAAAAGCAGATAAAGTCTCAGAGCAATTCTCTCTGTCTAACATGTCTCCTACCAATTTTCTTTAAAAAAAAAAAATCAATTTCATTTAGTTTCTCATGTGGCTTTCGTTGCTCTGATGCTTCGTTGTAAATGTGGTGCTGGGGTTCAAACCTGTGTCCTCATGCATGCCAGGCAAGTGCTGTAACTTCCAAGCCACCACTCCAGCCCCTCATAGCAGTTTTCTAAGTGCATATATCCGTCCATATCCATGAGGGATGGTTCCAGAAACTCTGTGGATACCAAAACTCTCAGATGCTTGAGTTCCTAATGTAAAATGGTGTAGTATTTGCATAAAACCTAAGCACATCCTTCTGTATACTTTAAACTATTTCTAAATAACTTAAACTATACAATGCCATGTAAATGATGTCTGAATCCTAGTGTTATGCTATATTGTTTATGGAATAATGACAGAGAGGAAAGTCTGTACATGTTCAAATTAATCTTCTTAAAACAGCATCATATCAGGTCCTAGACCACTAAAAACTACCGCATAAATGGAGAGGGGAAAGAGGCAACTGCAACTGTTTTCTGGCATTTGACAGCAGAAAAACTAGCACTGTAAGCCTTAAGAAAAGAGAAATATGGGCACTGGAGCAGTGACTCAGCAGTTACAGTGCTTGTCTAGCATGCACAAGGATGTGAGTTGGAACCCCAGCACCACGTGCACAATGAAATGTTGGAGCAATGAAAGCCAGATGAAAAATTAAGCACATGAAAAATTAAATAAAATTGATTCTCTCTTTCTCTTTCTCTCTCTTTCTCTCTCTCTCTCTCTCACTGTCCCTCTCTCTCTTTAAAAAGAAAAAAAAGAAAAGAAAAAGAGGAGCTGGAGCAGTGGCTCGGTGGTTACAGTGCTTGCCCAGCATGCACGAGTACACGGGTTCAAACCCCAGCAGCCATGTACACAACTAAGTGTCTGAGCAATGAAAACATTGTGAAAAACTAAATAAAAATTTATTCTCTCTCTCTCTCTCTCTCTCTCTCTCTCTCCCCTCTCTCCTCTCTTTAAGAAAAAAAGAATATAAAAGAAAAGAGAAATATGCTTTTTCACCCCTACTTTCTAACCAGAGACACAAATCAGAGAGACTGTCTGAGTCTCTGAGTCACTGAGATGAAGGCAGAGCTTAGAATTTGGAGCTGATAATCTAGGATTTGTGGAACAGGATACCAGAGATGAGAGAGCTGCACAGACAGGAGACCCAGAAAGCAGCATGAGAGTTCTGCTAGTCTTTGGCCAAGGCTCAGCACAACCCAGCAAAGAATAGCTGTTGTGGCACTAAGGGCTGAACAGAGCTCAGCAGTCTCACAGTTCTAGGAATTTCTGAAGTGCTGGTATAGCCAGAGTAGATTTCATTGAGCACTTTTGGCATTCAAGTGGGACCCCAGAAAGTCCATGACTTAGAAAAAAGGAGCATACCTTAGGATTAAGTATACCAGCCCTAATAAAGAATAAAACCAAGCAAGACAGGTTCAAGAGAATCTTCCAGTAATTCAATGCCTGCCTGAGTAAAATCCAAAACTCTTTAGATTCTGTAGAACATATCATCATATCTTGCATGTGCAAAAAAATTACCAGACATATGAAGAAGTAACAAAATGTGACCCAAAATTTAAAAAAAAATAGCTGATAGAACAGATTCCAGACTCCAAGATCTGGGTACATGATAGAATACTTAGAATAATTAATTTTAGTATGTTCAAGGAAAAGTTAAAGGAAAAGTTTAACATGATGATTGAACAGATTGAGAATCTGGGCAAAGAAAGAGGAAATTCTGAATAGGATAATATCGGAAATGAAAAATTGATCAGAAGGGCTAAAAAGCTTAGTGAAGACTGTAGAAGCAAGAGTTAAATTATGAGTTAAAGTTACATCATATCTGCAGAGATTTTTAAAATATTTTTAAAAATCATGTCCTTCCATTGCTCTTGAATCCTTTATCTCCTACTTTGTCTGCTTATTGGAAACACAATCTTGATATCCTAGGTCTTTTGAGGTCTGTTTTCCATTCCTCTCCCACTCACCTTAGCATGAGCCCAACATTTCAACCAAACTAATTAACAAACTGTCCCAGCTACCTCCCCACCTTTGACTCCCTATACATTATACCCACATCTGAAACTTTCTCCCTTATCCCAGATCCTTAAGACAATATCAAATGCCACTTCTTTCATGAAATCTTCCTTAGTATGCCCAAATACCAGTGTGACTTTCCCCTTTTGATCTTCCCCCGAAGGATTGAAAAATAAAGCAATGACGGGGGGGGGGGGGGCAACAACTCATGCTATGGTTCTTTATGAAACTATTCTTAGTCCTGCCTCAATGGCCATTTGTCTACTATCTAAGAGCCCCAAGGAGCAATCTATATCTTACTCATTCTTCACACCATTCAGTACCTCTACAGCCCCTGGAAAGATAATAGTGTTTGCTGAATTGATCAGGATATAATCATGCTATAATAAAGTAGTCCATAACTTAGGTATTTGTTCTCATAGAGTGTTGCGAAGACTTTCATTACATATCAAAGATCTAAAGGCCTGGCAGAGATGTAAGAACTTTTGGAAGCAATCTACTATAATAACTTTATCTTACAGTTGAAGGACTGAAGGCTTTGGTGAAGTGTCTTACCAAAGGCCCCATCCTGGTACAGTGCTCTTTTGTCTCAACTGCATTATTGCTATCCAAGTGCCACTGTCCATATAGGATTATAAACAAGATTGTATACAGGATTTGAAATGATTATTTCCAAATATACATTTAAATTTTTATATGACCAACCTGCTTTTATTAACATGTGCTTTGTACTGAATTCCATTCAAATCCTCCTGAAGTTCACTATCAACAGATAATTTAATAATCATATGATATCTTGGCCTCTATGGTTGAATTCTTGACTGATCTCAGATACAGCTGCCCAGGTAAGAGAAAAACAGTTCAGCTCTTTGTGACTGTCTACTAAGTTGACAGTTATTCTAGTACTGGAGTGTGGTGATTGGAATTAGATTCCATTTGCTAATATAGATAAAAAGAGGGATACCAAGATGATTCAAAATACAGCTGCTAATGGGTTATGAAATAGCAGGAGGAAGGGTGGGCCCTGTCCACTCTTAAGAGCCCTCTGAGAGGGGCTGGAGTGGTGGCTCAGTGGTTGAAGTGTTTGCCTGGCATTGTGAGGCCCCACGTTCAAACCCGAGCACCACATATACAATGAAGCATTGGAGAAACAAAGACCTCTCTCTCTCTCTCTCTTAAAAGTGAGAGAAAGAGAAAGAAAGAATCAATTTTATTTAGTTTTTCATGTGGCTTTCATTGCTCCAACTCTTTGTTGTGTGTGTAGTGCTGGGGTTTGAACCCATGTCCTGGCTCATGCCAGGCAAATGCTGCAACTGCCAAGCTACTGCTCAGCCCCCCCCCCCTTTTATTAAAGAGAGAGCAGGAGACAGAGAGAGAGAGGAAAGAGAGAATCAGCTTTACATATTTTTTCATCTGGCCTTTGTTTCTCTGACATTTAGTTGTATATGTGGTGCTAGGGTTTGAACCTGGGTCCTCATGCGTGTCAGGCAAGTGCTGTAATTGCTGAGCAACTACTCTAGGCTCTCTCTCTCTCTCTCTCTCTCTCTTAAAAAAAAGCCCTCTGAGAAAGAAATTCAAGATATATAGAATCCTATCAGGGTTTCTGAATCACCCCTATGGTAGGTAGTTATCAGTCCGATGAACAAGCCCCAGAAACAGATGGGAGTCTAATAGGTGTGCTGCCCAGATGGCCCCCAACCAAGGTTCTGGGACAATGCCTAGCAGAAGCTACAGTTGAGGTCCCACCCAGCAGCTGCCTTTGGGTGAAGAAGCCTGCTTATCCAAGGACACACCCACTGGGTGGAGCAGCCCAACCCCAATGCCTGGATGATATAGGGGCTTAAAGGCCTGGTCCTCTTACTTTCATGTCCAAAGCACACTGTGGTATGCAGAAAGAAGCCACACGCTGCCCCACCTCTCAGTCACATGACATTAGAACATGAAAGATGAAAGTCACTCCCACTTCCCTGGCTAACTTGACCCTGTCTCACCCACCTGGTCTTCTTCATGGCTTCAGCTTTTGTAAAAAGAAATACAGATGTTCCTTGACCTGCAACAGGGCTATGTTCCAATAAATTCATTGAAATATCCTAAATAAAAAATGCATTTAAGGGGCTGGAGTGGTGGTTCAGCGGTTACGCTGCTTGCCTGGCATGCCTGAGGATGCGAGTTCAGACCCCAGCGCCATGTACACAGTGAAGTGTTGGAGCAGCAAAGGTCACATGAAAAACTAAATAAAGTTGATTTTCTCTCTCTCTCTCTCTTTCTCTCTGTTTCTCTCTCTTTTTTTAAATGCATCTATTACACCTGAGCTACCAAACATCCTAACTCTGCTGAGTTTACATTCAATGTGCTCATAATACTTATAGGTGGGTCAAAGTCATCTAACACAAAGTCTATTTTATAATCAAGTGTTGACTCTCCTGTAATTGAATACTGAAAGTGAAAAATAATGGATGTGTGGGTACTCACCATAGATGTACAGTTAATGTTTGCTAAAGTTTGGTTCTAATCACTTTCACATCATCTTAAGTCAAAAAAATTCTAAGTTGGGGACCATCTGTGCAACACATATAAAGAACTACACTTCTAGAGGGCTGTGGTCTGCTCTGTCTTATAGGGCTGGGCACATCCCTACATGAGTTGCCCTCACCTCCCTGGCCAGGAGGGTCTACCTATGGTCATACTCTTGCCATAAATATCCCTTCCTCAGGCCCCAGGCCTCAGTGAAGCTCAGTGGATCCCCCATCAAATCACTTAAGTGGTACAGTGTGCAGTACCCAATTTCTGTGGTTCCAGAGAGATGAGTTCCACTCACTCCCAGATGCTATTTCCTTTAAAAAAAAAAAAAAAAAAAACCGTCAGGAATTGAGGCCATCAGACTCCATGAGCTCTTAGGATCTTTTATTTGAAAGGGACATGTTTATTCTGAGGACAGTTTCCAGTCACATCTGTTGCTAAGAACTAGTTCACAAAGACCTAGTTCACAATAAATCATAGCCTTTATGCGTCATTATTTCAACTGAGTCACTCTTTGGAGTTTGGGGAGCAATGAGAACATCCTTTTTCCATATGGCATACAGGGCTGGAGCAGGTGGGTGGGAGGTTACCAGTGGGCTCTCTGGTTGGAGGGATTAGTTCCTACAGCCCCAAACCAGTCTTCCAAACTCAAATGACTTTTTATGGGCAAGAGTAGGATCCCCACCACAATTTTTAGGGGGGAACCCATCTTCAAGGGTTAATCATAAATCATACCCCGGTTTGGAGACTGGTTTCCAAAAGTGATAGGAGGAAGATGCTGGTCCTGTAGAGCAATCAAATGCACCACGCAAGGCCATTCTGAACCAACTGGGCACAGAGCCATTTGTGAGCACAGGATGGCCAGGTCACATTCTCCTGTTAACTGAAAAGCACCACCATCAACAATTGGTGTGCACATGTGCATGTGTTTGAATATCAATGACATTTTTTCTTTAGAATCATTATTTTATTGCTTTCATTAAAAATAGCCTGTGCTAACAGTTTAAAAACTCAAGCAATATAGAAAGGTACAAAGAAGAAAACAAGTAAACAAATCCTAATTCTTTCACCCAGAAATGATCATTACTAACATGCAGTGGGCATTCTAGGTATGTGTGTGTGTGTGTAAAATCCTTGGAATTTCTACAATGATGAATTCTGCCATCTATAACACATGAAAGAAATATTATAAGGAGTTCTACTTTTCAAATTCTCTCTTTGAAGAATAGTATACTCCAAAACAGTTTCACTTTTTGTTATATGAACTATATCTTTGGCCAGAGAACCTGCTTTGTAAGAATTGTTGATGCTCCCAGTATTCCCAACATCAGTTCCCAGAGGTTATCTCAGTGGGCAGTTCAGTTCCTGAGCTCTCACCATGTGTTGTCCCAAGAACTGTCATCATCTTGTAGAGTTGCTGTGCCTGCAGGTACTGACATGGGAGTGAGGGTGTCCAAGGAGCCTATGATGAAGTGAGGGAGGCTGAGGATGTCAGTTCTTTTTGTTCCTGGCTGGTTCTCGCTGCCTCCAGGATGCACTATGAGCACATTTTACCAGGGCTGTGGAAGACTGCCAGGAGGAGGGGCCTGAGTGTCCTCAAAGATACCCAGCACCTGGCGGTCTTCCCGTATGGCTGATTCCTTTGTGCTTGGAGATGACTGTCCTGTGCCAAAAAAATGGAGCAAGGAAATGGAACACAAGCTGTGAATCTTTAATGGCCAAACTGACTTTGACATAGAGGAAAGGACAGAAGGAAGCAGAACAGAACAGGCAGCTTTGTGCAGAGTCGGACCTGCCCCAGGTAACCATCTTCTACTTCTGTCTCTATGAATTAGACTGCCCTAAAAATCTCCTGAGTGGAATTAATTATACAGTATTTGTTCTTACTTCACTCAGGGTAATGTCTTCCAGGTTCACCTAGGTAATAGCATGTGTTAGGATTTCCTTTCTTTTTAATGTTGAATTATTTACTGTTGTACGCATAGATCACATTTAGTTAGTCCATTTGGGATCCATGGACTTTTGAAATAAATATAACTCAAATAAAAATTTCACCCTATTCTTATTTTCCAGTCATTTCCAATCCTTTTTCCTGGTATTCTTGGTGGTTTTCATTGAAGATATTGGCAGGGCAAATAATTCAGATCTCATTCATTGTGCTGGACCTCTGTTGGCTTCCTTTAGATCCAGAGAAAGTGACCTTTTCTAGGCTTTTATATTAAGTTATCAGTTCACAAGATTTAAACTAACAGATCTGAAGTCTTTAAATTTTTTAATTTAATTTAATTTTAGTACTAGCATAGTCTAGTTCCAAATACTTTGGCATCTTTCAAGGACTCTTGGGGTGGAAAGAAATAAATAATGACATTCCAACCATTAGAGTCCTGAAATACTTAATGAAACACCTAATAAATGGCATCTTTAAAGCTCATGTGCTTGGGGTCATTGGCATAGCATCCCATTAGCCTCTGGAGGGGCAGGAGGGGCAGCAGGAAGGAGGCTCAGTCGTACACACCATGTTTGGTTGGGCCATTTGTTCCCAGACAAGACCCTCACTCTGTGACATTGGAGGGTGGGATTGCCTCACAAACAGGTAGCATCTCACCTTCACAACTCCCTAGTATGTTCAGAGGTCAGAAGACTCCAAACTCTGCTAAGACAAACCAGACAGCATGGTGCAGGTTTTTAAAATCACCAAACTGGTGTTACATGGTGATCAGGGAAACCTTGTTACTCTATACCATACCACTGTCCTGGCTTCCATTAAGCAGGGAAACTGTGAACCTTCTGCTCATGTTACCTTCTAGACCAAAATCAACTCCAGGGCAGATGAGTGGGGAACTCCTGGTGAGGCTGGGGTCAGGAGCTTGGCTCTGCAGTCAGCCACCCTGCTGAGCTCTCCCTGATTCTGGATGACTTCAGGAACATCTGAAACTTGCTTTGTCCCACAGCCTCCTCCTCTGCATGGTAGGAACACTGTGGCCATTCCTCCTGGCTGTGCACCTTGGACCCAGGTCTGTACCTGGTTGTGCTGCATGTGGTCAACCTGCCCCCCAGGACTTAGCACAGCAGAGTTTCGTAGGATCTACTCAGGGCAGGAATGTTCCAAATCCTTCCCAGAGTAGTTTGCTTTTGAAGGAGCCCCATTAACAGTCTGGGAGATTTTGCTACATTGACAGCAGGAATAGTCCTGTTAAGGGCAACAGTGTCAGCTCCATCCAACATTGTCATTTTAAATTTGCTGGAAAAAAAAAAAACATTCCTTCAAATACAGGAGAATTTGCTCCTACATGATTGGACAGTAATGGCATGTGCACACTCCCAAGGAATCACTTGCTATATCAAGATTCTCACATTAAACCCTTCCACCTGAGAGTTTTACCCTCTGAGAAGGGTAGTTTTACCCTCTGGGCAGGCAGGGAAATCTGTCTCCTTGTTTGAGAATAAGGTCACTGAGAGGCAGGAGACAGAAATGACTAGTGTGAGGTCACAGGATCTAGTCATGCTTGGCCCTGCTCAGTGACTGCCCCTGGCACATATGGCACAGCCCTAAATCAGCCCGCTGGATCCATCTCCCCCAATTGGAGTGCAGGCACCAGCATCCAAGAAAGACAGAGCCATGTAAGGACTTGTGCTGTTTTTCAACACACCAGGCCAACAAAAATATATCATAGCCTTTTTAAAAAAACATTTTTGTTCTAATTGGCACATAATAGTTATACATATTTATGAGACACAGTGTGCCATTTCAATGCATGTATGTGGTGTGTAATGATCAGATCGGGGCAATTGGCACATCCCTCACCTCAGCGTTTATCATTGCTTTGTGTTGGGAGCATTCAACTGCCACTTGTTTTTTAATATGTAATTAATTAATGTTAACCAGTTACCCTACACTGCCTTAGCAGGTGTTCCTCCCATCCCACTGCATCCCAAAGGCCAGTCTTTGCTCTCTGAAATTTCTGTTTAGAAACCAGAGTGAGGTTGGTAACAACTTTTCCCAAATCTGCAGTGATTGATGTGCATGATGTTGGCTCTGGATCATTTAGAGTAGTCACTGCCTGTCTCAGCAAGGACCACCCTTTTACCTTCTATTTTTTTTTTTTTTAATTACAGTTAAGGGGCTGGAGCAGTGGTGGCTCAATAGTTGGAACACTTGCCTGGCATGCATGAGGACCCAGGTTCAAACCCCAGCACCACATACACAACTAAGTGTAGGAGAAACAAAGGCTTGTTGAAAACATAAAATTTATTTTCTCTCATTCTCTCTCTCTTTAAAAAGAAAGGAAAAATTACAGCTAAGCCAGTTACAGTAGCACACACCTGTAATCCCAGTGGCTCAGGAGGCTGAGGCATGAAGATCACAAGTTCAAAGCCAACCTCAGCAACTTAGTAAGCCCCTAAGTATCTTAGCAAGACCCTGTCTCAAAATAAAAATAAATAAATAAACAAACAAACAAATAAATAAATAAGTAAATAGGACTGGGGATATGGCTCAGTGGTTAAGCACCCCTGGGTTCAATCATGGTACAAAAAAAAATTATAGTTAAAACTTCAGCAGTGGCTTTAGCTCCTCCACCTTGCAGAAAGCCACAGGTTCAGAAAATAAAGACGGTGTCATTGCAACACACCATTACTGTGTAATTACACACTTTTCTGGTCATGCTTATGGATGGTATAGAAAGGAGCTGCATGTTTCATTAATTTCAAACTCAGAGGTATATAACAGTTCTGTTTCTCTCTGTCCAGCAGAGGCCTTGGGGACTCAGAGCAAATGGGTCTCAGGTGTACTGAGCAAGCCTACAAGGTTCTCTGGCATGATTTGGCCTCCTCAAGGCCTTCATGTCACTCTGCTTGAAAAGGGAGGACTATTTCAAACCATCAGAATGAGATCCTGAGTTTGACAGGAAACTTCCAAATTTATGAGTTCCTTGCTTCATGCTGGTACTAAAATTGAAGGGAGGAAAGTAAAGTCCTCACTGAAAGCGACATTTAGTGATTATAGCTCCATGTCATCCAGGTCACCTGCCTGATGAAATGGCATTTGTGCTAAGCAGTAGTGGGAGGGATGGTCTAATCCCAAGACCAGGGGCAGGGAGATGGTCCATCTTCTCATGAACAAATAAGCAAACAAAAATCCTACCTGCACAAAGTCAAAAGATAGGGGCATTCGGGATATTTGTGGCTCTGGCAGGTGTCCTCAGCATGAGGTTCTCAGGGTGTGCCACAGCTGTGGTTGGGAGTTCAACTGGCTTGATGTGGAAGAAGAAGGGGAGATAACAAGAATGTGCTAGAACCAAATGGGTGCAGGAGGCTGGAGGAGGAAGGGCCTGTCTCAGAGCCTCACTCTCAGCAGCCTACCAGTGGAGGCTGCCACTGGCATTCTCAGAGAAAGGAGGGAGGCAGGGGACACTGACCCCAGGAGTTCCATTGGTATCATATGGTCTACTTGGCCTTGTCAAGCATTTCCCACTGTAGGTACCCAGGAGTGTGATGAAACCAAGTCTGCAGCACTTTGAGTATGGCCTCTTTTGCAGACCTGATACCCGCCCCCGCCCCCGCCAGCCTTCCCCAGCTTGCTCTGTGAGGACCCCTCTTCCTGAGGCTGTGTAGAAAGCCAGAAAGCCAAGCAGATCTGGGTTCGTGCCTCAGCTCTCCCACCTGTCTGTGTGACCTCTGGCAAGTCCCCCAACCTCTCTGAGCTTCCGTGGACTCCACAAATGAAATGAGGAGTGTTAAGTGTGCCCTGCTGGTAATGTTTGGAGGGTTGAATAAGAAGCCTGGCACTGGGTAGGCCTTCCATGAATGCTCTCAGCAGGCTGTGCAACATCTGTCCCAGCAAACACCTGTGGGCTCCACTCCAAATACAGGTGCCCAAAGAAATCCAAGGAATTTCTCTTAAGCACACGCCCAGTCTCCATCACACAGGGCTGCTGCTTCCCCAGCCAGCAGAGAGGGCACCTTGGAGTGAACTGGTCTCTCCTTGCTGTAGTTCTGCCAGCTCTGACATGATAAGAGCACATTCTGCATCAAGTAGCCTACTTCCCAGCCTGCCTGCAAGCTGACACTAAAGGAGGACCAGGGTCTACAGTACAGTGGACAAGTGAGTCTGCTTCTCCTCTGAGTCCATTTGGTGTGCAAACATAAAACCTTCTAGGACCAAAGAATTTCGTGGAGGAGGATTACTTATGATGACCAACAGGCTGTTGTTTTCAACACAGTCTAGTAATCTTTCTGATGTGACTTTGTGAAAAACCTTTGCTGTCATTGGCTCAGGAAAAACACTATCATTTTTTTTCCCCTTTGACCTTTCCCTTCTGGCCATGCTCATGGCTGGTGTGGGAAGAAGCCACAGGTTTCATTTGTGGACCCTCAAGACTTTTGATGTCTCCATGGCAACTGTCAGTCTGGGCGTGGAGATCTGGCCCTGGGAGCTCTTCAGCAGCTCAGTGGAAGCAGTGTGGTAGCAGTTTGAAAGCTTGATGCCTTCCTATTTGCCCTGGTGACATGAAGGAAAGCTGAGCCCATAGGTCTGTCCCCCAGAAGGGTTCAGAACAGACTTAAACAGAATCCAGGGGCTGCCCCTTTTGGAATCTGCCTAACTTTTTAATCACTTACATCAAATAGAAGGTAAAAACAGCCCCTAGTCCAGGAAACAACCATTTTTAAAATGTAATGTAGGCAAAAGGGAATTGAACGAGCAAAAGGATGAGCATTGTGGTTTACTATTATGATGGGATAGTATTCAGCAGTAAAAAGGAAAACAGGGATGAACCACAGATATTATGTTCAGTGAAATAGGCAGCTGCACGCTTTCATTTATAGGAATTACCAGAGCCAGCAAAATTTGTTTTAATATATAATAACACAAGTTGGACCAGTGATGCCTGGTGGGGGTGCAGGCTGATGGCAAAGGGGTTCAAGAAGGAAGCAAAGGGGATGTGCTTTTCAGGATTATGCAGTGGCTACTTGGGGAAATATCATCAAAGTCATCGACAAGAACACTAAGAAAAGAAATACATAGGTTTTATTAGGAATTAATTACATCTCACTTTAAAAATTTAGTCTTAGCAATAAGTATAAATATGTGTGCCATCAGTCAGAGCAACAAAACCCTAGGTACTTGGGAGATGCAGAGACTCAGAACATGGCTCTCACCATTCTGTACTGTTTACTGCTTGACTGTGCCTACACTACTGCAAGGAGTAGTGCATTAAGTGTGAGGATAGCACTTGCTCTGCTCAGAGGCAGCTCCTGGATTACCCTGCATGTAACTCTACAAGGTGAGGATGAAATTAGGTTTTTGCAAATTTGTCTGCCTGCCTTTCTAGCCCCATTGGAAGCCCAGGTGCAGCCCAAGAGTGGGATGCCCACAGGGCAAAGGCCACCCATGGCTTCCTCTGCAGCTCTGAGAGCTCCTCTGGCTCTTCAGGCTCAGGGTGACTTCAAAGGGGAAGCGGGAGGAGGGTAATGTGGGGGCGGGTGGGAGGCCCTGGGCTCTCAGGAGCTGAGTGCACTTTGCTGCCCTTTAAGTGCCCTTGTCCGCCTTCCCCTTCAGACAGCAATGCTCTCAGGAGGCCTCCACCACCCATGTGGAAAACATCTAAATTACCCACAACAACCCTTCTCACAGCAGCAATGAGCCCTCTCAGGGCCCCTTGGGCAAATAGTAAGAGCAATACTTTTTAGAGCCTCCTTGATTCGTTACTTGCTGCAGCTTTATAGTTAATTCATTTATTGGCTCCTGGTGGCAATAAATGGTTTATCTTCTTCAACTTCCTTTAAAGGATGTCATCATTGTTGAATCGACAGCTTCTGTTTGGCTGACATGGTGTGAGATTCTGGTGTGTGTCTTACAGCAGTCATGGGTTACGTCCATGTTCTGGTTTTGCCCTTGTGCGGAATTGATGTCACCGAGGCTGTTCATGCAGCAGGCTTCATCCCCATCACACACTGAGAAATGCTCCAAGGTGTGAGCTTCCTGCTCTCTAGTGGACTCCACATGAAAGGGAATGGCCTGGGTTGGGGTAAGAGGGTGCACGACAGTGTTGCTTTCCAGATGTCTCTGAGCTGATGAGAACAGAGAAAGTAGGGCCAAAGCCAAAGGAGGAGCTGGCACAGCAGCACCCTAACAGAAAACAAGAAAGAGTTCTTGATTTTGTTGGAACACAATTTAGGAAAGTATTCATTTGTCTTGCTAAGAGAAGAGGACAGAGCAGTGACCCTAGAGAGGACACACTGTAACTTCCCATCACACGAGATAAGACAGCCTTCACCCATACTGGGCCCTTCCTTCTGTACTTTTCCATTGGTACTCTTGGCTAACTTCACTACATCCTCTCTTCTTGGAGTCTGGAACAGTCTTCCTGACCTCCCAGCGTATTCAAGCTTCCCACACATATGCCTCCACTGAGCCCATCACTCATTTTCCTTAGTGTTTATCTCACAGGGTGGTGTTTGTCATTTTCACGGTATTCACAAAGTTGAAAGAGACCTCTGCCTGGGGTAGGGATTTGTTTTGTTTGTTGGTAGGGGGTTGATTTGTTTGTTGTTCAGTTGATCTATGGTAGGTGGTCAATAAATATTATACATGCATGGATAGATGGTCAAAGGATGGATGGACAGATGAGTGGATGAGCGGGTGGGGTGGGTGGATGGATGGATGCATGGACAGATGAGTGGGTGGGTAGATAGATGAATGGATGAACAAACAGATGGATGAGTGGATGATTATGTAGATGGATGCATGGATGGATGGATGGATGGATAGATCAATGGATGAACAGATGGATGGATACCAAGCAAACAGACTGATAGATGGATTGACATAGGGACAGAAAGATGGGTGGATGGATGGATGAACAAATGGAAGGCTGATGGAATGCAAACTAAAAGTGGTGGAAAGTACCTATTATGCCTCAACAAAAGTTCTTGTTAATATATTTATAAGAGTCTTAGAAAAGCTTTCATTTTACAATTTAAAGCAATCTATTTCAGTTATAATTACTTCCCTGATTCATCCTGAAAATGCCTCCATTCAATATTGATAAGGCAACAAAATTGGGTCTTTTGTTTTTTTCCCAAATCTTCCCCAGTCTCATCACTTCTACAAGAATCCTTTCAGCTCTGAAACAGAAATGAAACTGTGAACACATATCAACAAAGAATTTGGATAAGGACAATTGCTCTCCCTCTGAACTTCTGGGTGGATATTGGTGAGCCACATTACTTTCCCGAGCAAGTCTTCAAGACTGCAGGGGCATCCTAATGCCCTATGCTAAATACTGGCAAGGGTATACCTGCCTATCGTCCAACCTTCCCTGCAAATCTGGGGAACTCATTAAGCCTTTATTCTGTTAGCCCTTGCATGGCACAACAGATATCAAATAAACATCTCAGGCACCACAGGCTGGTAAAGCAGCAAGAGCTGGAGTCCTGGAATCATCCTGAGCACAAACTTCAGTGGGTGCAGCCAGGTGGGCCCGAGCAAAATGCCCCCAAAAGAGAAGGAAAACAATTGAACCTTAAAAATATAAGCACATGTGCGCGCACACACACACACACACACACACACACACACACACGTTATGGGCCACATAACGATGTTACAGCAAAAAGCCAACTACTTACACAACAGTGGTCCCCTAGAGTTATAATGGAGCTAAACATTTCCCATCCCATGGTGGTGTATCCATTTATCCTTGTACTACAACACATGACTCACGTGTTTGTGGCAATACTGGTGTAAACACACCCACTATGCTGCCAGTCCTATAAAAGTAGTACACATACAATTATGTACTATACATCATATCATAATGATGATAAACAACTGTTACTGGTTTATGTATTTACTATGCTGTTCTTTTGTTATTTTAGAGTGTAGGAGCACTTAACTACTAAGCCACATCCCCAGCCCTTTTCATTTTTTAATTTTATTTCTTTAATGTTAACCGTAAAACAGCATGTCAGGCAAACACCATGAGTGACCTCGTATATCTCATGTCTCTTGATTGCATCATTTTCTCTCCTGCTTGATCTAATCTTGAGTTCCTTTGTTCATTGTGACCCTAGGAGTGGCAGGCTGTACTACATATAGCCCAGGTGAGTACCAGGCTGTGCCATCTAGGTTTCTGCAGGTGTACTCTATGATGTTCTTGTTTCATGGAGTACAACCCATCATTAAGGGACATTGGAAGATAGTCCCTGGTACATAGTCCCTCTGTGCCCTCTGATTTCCTAAGAATACTGTCTATGTATGTATTTCCAATCAAGACTATCACATTCAGAGAAAATGTGGACACAGCCACCACCCTCGTCAACCCCTCATAGCCCTGAAATCTTCACCAAGAACTTGCTGATCGATCATGGGTTTTTCTCTGCAGTGTTAAACAATGATGTGCGATTCTTTAAAAGCGTTGTGTCAGGCTGAAGTTCTCAGACCCCTGTCCTCCCATGTGCTCTGTGGTTGACATTTCTACATCAGCTTCCTTCTCTGTCCCTCTGGGATTCTCCTCCAGCCCTTCCTGGGATGACCCTGCTCTGGCCTGGCTGCCCTGAGGGCCCTTTTCAGGCAGGACCATGAAGTGGCCTCACCTGCCAACAGGACTGGATATTCCATCCACAGGACCCAGTGCAAAATGGAAATGAAGGGACTCTTGTTCAAAAAAACTCACGAAGAGGTCAGTGGCCCAGAACATCACACCAAGCTCAGCAATGGGAAGAGTCAGTAAAAGACTTGACGAAAACAGAAGTGAGAAGAAAATGAGTTAATCTCTGAACAAACTAGCATTAATTAGCACTCCGACTGAGCCATAAATCACATCAAATGGGAGCGTTTGCAGCTGCTGTGATAATGACCTTGTGGCTCCTGGTGGGGAATGAGGATCTGTCTTTGTTGAAGGGAAGTAGCTGCCTTCTGGGGAGGAATCCTGGTGTGTGGGGAGGAGGCCACCAGCAGCTTCCCCTTAGGCTCCTCCTTGGGGAGGAGAGCCTGGGAGGCTGAGGGGAGGGCAACAGAGGGGAGGGAGGCAGGCAGAAGAGCCAGCCCTGTGGCAGCCTCCCACACACAGGCAGCTGCCAGCACCTGGCCTTGCTCCATGGAAGAGCCTGCGCAAAGGAGCCAGTGGGCCAGCGGGCCTCCTCTTCCCCTGTCCAGGATGTGGGACACCCCTTGAGCAGCACAGGGCGCCCAGGGGCTGGCAGGGCCTCTGCCTCCAGTGACTGAAGCTTGACAAGGATGAGGGCCCAGTCTGCAGGCACCACCTTAATGCCCACGTGGGCTGGGGAAAGAAGCCAAAGACAGGGACCTCCAGCCTCCCCCTTGGAAAGGTGACTCCATAGGGCTAGGGCTTCCTGTAGCCAAATTTCCTCAGCCCTTCCCACAGACTACGGACAGATGGTACCCATGGTGTGGCTTTTCAAGGGGAATATGCCATAGGGGAGAGGTAATACTCTCCAGGCAAGGGTGATCCAACTGGATGGAAGAACATGAAACCCCCAGAGGCTGGACTGTCCAGTAGCCAGGTGGTGCCTCCCAACCATGGTGACTAATA
This sequence comes from Aplodontia rufa, assembly GCA_004027875.1. NCBI lineage: Eukaryota > Metazoa > Chordata > Mammalia > Rodentia > Aplodontiidae > Aplodontia > Aplodontia rufa. Next base: position 28,674 of record PVKS010014965.1, on the reverse strand, counting down.
CGGAGGGCAGCCACCTCTTTTCTGGGGTGGGCACCATCTATGCTCTTAAGACAGCATGAGGACAAAAGCAGACTGAGGCAAAGTCACTCTCCCAGGGCAGGATCATTCTAAGCTGCCCAGAGAGAACACCAGATCTGAGAGAGAAACGTAGGAAGGTGGCTTAAACTTGGTGCCTTGTCTGTCACTGTCCCTAGGATCTATAAGACTGCTACACATCAGCAGCTCCACAGACGTGTTGAATGAATGAGCAAACCAACAAGTGAATTAAAGGAATTGCAGTGTGTAGCACAGAGTATGGGGGATGGCATCGACCAACGGCATTTGTTCTTGGAAGAGGACCAGATTTGAAGGAGGGAGAGACCCAGCCAAGTCTTTCTTCCTGGGTTCCCAGGGGGAATTAAATGTTAATTAAACATTAAACAACCCCCTCCTACACCAGCAAGATGTTCCTAGGAGGTCGTCTAGACAGTTCTTGTCGAACTTTAATGTATACACCTGCAGATTTGGTGGAAATGCAATGCCCAGGCAGCGGGCCTGGGTGGGCCCTGAGACTGCACTGCTAACAGGCTCTCAGGAGATGCTGATGATGCTGCACCAGGCCCCACTGGAGCAGCAAGGCCCAGTGAGTGACTTGGGATCTTCTGATTTGACCTGTATTTACACCTGATCTGAACATCCAGGCTGACTCAAGATTCAAAGAGAGAAAAAAAAGTCCAGGTTACTCCTAGCCCATTGCAAAAGGAAAATCCGGCTGGTCTGGCTGTTTTCCCCTCCCTTCCACTCCCTTCCATGGCAGTCCCTCACTCCCCACCACCTTTCACAGGCCAGCTGTCCCGGGAAAGGGCTGTGAGCTGGAAACAACCCGAAGGTCATGGGCAGCCTCCCATGTTCCTAGGGGAAGGTGCCTTCCACCTAGAATGCTGGGGACCTGGAGTAGAACTGTCATCACAGAACACAGTGTAAATACCTCACCCGTATTTACCAGTAGAGCAGGGCTAATGTTTCTGCTACTATTCACATGGTCTCATCAATGTCCTTGAAATCTCATGGCTCCCAAGGAAGCTCCTGTGAGGCAGGATATAACTTCATGGGGTTGGTGTCAAGAACACAAGACTAGGCTCAGACGATAAGATACATGCCTGGGGCTGCCCATTCCTCATGAACAAGCCATATTGCCTTCCTGAGCCATCATCTGTGTCACAGGGGTACTATTTAAGTGTTCCTCCTAGGGGCCAGTACAAGCAAACATGCACAGAACTCTGTCATACATTTTTCAATGAAACAAGGTTATTTCTAAGCTGCTGTACCAGTGGTGGTATCTTCCAGCAATCTGCACAGTAACTCACACTAAGGAAGTGAAGTCCTCCCCACACCCAAGTCCCTGGTACATAGTCCCTCTGTGCCCTCTGATTTCCTAAGAATATTGTCACCTTATACCTTTATGGTGTTTCCAAGTGTGTTGACCCATGTCATACATACTCTGGTCCCCTTGCTTCCTCATACCAATTGCTCAATTGAAGAGGGGGCCAAGTTACTCCAGTTTTATAGAGGAGAAGGCTATGCTGTCCCTTGAGGGGGCTGTGGGAGCCCTAGGCAGAGAAATAAAGGATGCATCTTAAAACCTGCTGCCAGGAGCCCCACATTCATTCTTTTTGAATGGAATAAAATTTGTCTGCCTCCCAGGAGTCCTGGAGCTTGCTCATCCAGCACCATGCAGTAGTGGTGAGAGGGTAACCCTGGGCCAAACTTTGGGTTCAAATTGTGACTTTGCCCATTGCTCTACAATCTTGGGCAAGTTACTCAGCTTTTCTATGCCTGGCTTCTGCAGGAGCAACCAGAATTGTGGGATTCCACTAACTGCGTGGTGGTGGTAGGATTAAGTGAGATAATATATACTTTAGTAGTGCCTGAACCATCACCTGGGAAATGCTCAACTATCCTGAAATGCTAGCATCTAATGCCTCCTGTGATCTAGCACTGCCCACAGGTGAGGTTGAGGAGGGGAAAGGACATGGCCTGGGCCTCAGGAAGGCACTGGACCTTCCTGGTGGGATGGAGCCTCTAGCATCCATCCACAAGGGGACACTGCCTGTGCCTCCAAGCACCTCAGGAAAGTCCTGGTGTCCCTTTAGGTAGGGAATGCTTTCTGGGTAGAAGCCTTGAAGGATGCTGTGCAAGGGGTGTTGGGGTTTTGAGTAGGCCAACTAGGTGCACCAAGGTACATTGATGGGTGAGCAAGAACACCCAGGTAGCAAGACTTGACTGAGCTCTACAAGGAACTTGAATACCAGGGCTGGAACTTTGCTTCTCCCAAAACCATGGTGAGCCAGCCTGTCCTGCCAAAAGCACAGAAGCTAAAACACAGCCTTCCTGTGTCATCTCCTGAAGGCTCCTTTTGGAACAATGCATCTCAGATAAGCAAGATTTTGTCCATCTCTTGGTTAATTGCTTTAGATGTTACTGTGCCGCTTCTTAAGAGAGAGGGACAGTGAGAGAGAGAAAGAGAGAATCAATTTTATTTAGTTTTTCATGTGGCTTTTGTTGCTCTGAGACTTCGTTGTGTTTGTGGTGCTGGGGTTTGAACTCGCATACTCTCACATGCCAGGCAAGCACCACAACCGCTGAGCCACCGCTCCAGCCTCCAACCCTTTATTTTTTATTTTGAGACAGGGTCTCACTCAGTTGCTCAGGGTCTGGCTAAGTTGCCAAGGCTGGCTTTGAACTTATGATCCTCCTGCCTCAGCCTCCTGAGCTGCTGGGATTATAGGAGTGCATCACCACACCCAATTTGTCCCTCTATCTTTAAAAAACAAAAAACAAAAATAACAAAATAAAACAAAGGGCTAAGGATGCAGCTCAGTGGGAAAGCATACTTGGGTTCAATACCCAGAACCTAAATAAATGCGTTATAGGATAGACTGTATCAGAGCTCATTGCTGTTAGTAAGCACGTTTCATGAACATTTGTGTCAGGGATGTGATTGATACATGTGTGTACGTGTGTGTGTGTGTGTGTGTATGTATGTGTGCATTGGGTTTCATCATGACATGTATCCTCAGTAGATCTTGATCACTAAAGCTTGAAGTCTTCCTCCTCTTTCCCCACAAGTGGAAAGTTGGCCTGCACTATTACTCCATGTGTCACATGGCCTTAAAGTGAGCCCCTTGCAACCTCCTGCCTTCACCTAACCTCACAGTCAGCACTCTAGCCCATGGCTCCCAAGGGCCTGTGGCCCTCACTTTGGGTCATTTGGCTGCTAACTGCCCCTTCCTGGGATAACTCTTTCCACTTTCCCATCTAGTTCTTACCTGCCCTTCAGGACTTAGGTGAGTCTCCACTGTCCTGCTTCCGGGGGCCAGCCCCAGCTGAACTCTCGGGTCCCGGAAGGAAGAGTGGAGTTGGCTTGGAGGAACAGCTTGAACCTCCAGGGCAAGTTGCAAGCACAGTTCCCTGCTTGAGCAAAATGCTGTCTGTTCTTTATTGTTGAACATTTTTATACAGGAGCACAAACAAGACTTTCATTATCAGCTTCATTGTACAATCATCTTTTCAGTTTCCCAGTAAACTTAAACTATCAATCATTGGTACAATTCATGTCCTCGACCTCCCCACCATACTGACTACATGTAACTATTTGGTTTAAATGGTTTCAGAGCACCAGACATAAAAATACTTAAAGCATCAGCCATTAGTACAATTCACGGCCTCGACCTCCCCACTACATTGACCATATTGTTTAAACCTGCTTTTACAAAGGACAGAGACCAAACACTGCCCCAAATTCTGCCTCCCTAAATTCCTCCAGAGGTTTCTACAAACCATTACTTCATTAGATAAGAGAAATGTATAATGGTCACTGCACTACATTATTCTAGGGGCCCTAACTTAGCATAAATGAAAAGTTTCTTATTTAGCTAGACTATGTTATAGGCTATACTCCTTCCTATACCCTAAAACGATTTTGTTATTGTAACCTTACTAGATATTCTATAGCTATCTTAAATCCTACAAATTTCATCCTAACTTATGGGCCAAAAAGTTAAAGCCTAACCTCTGCAAAGACAAAAAGGGTAAACATGTCTTATTTACTGCTAAGGAGTTAAAGTTCATCCCCTGCAACAACAGGAAAGGTAAACACGCCTTTCTCACTCAAAGTTCACAACACAATGTGAACACAGGATAGTTTTGGTAAATGTTTCACGTATATTGTTTCTTTGTTCCTTAGTTCTAATCATTTTGCTTTCTATTTCCAATTTTGTGTTAGTCAGTATAGCTTCATTTTCCATGTTTTCTATATATGTTACTCTTCTCAACAATCCACAACAGTTGTCTAAGCAATGGAATTCTCATAACAATCAGAGAGTCTCCAGTTTGAGTAAATTCACAATATATATAATTACTAGAACACAGCCAATTCCTAGAAGGGATGGTTTTGGCATTCTCCAAGTCTGGTTTTGCCTAGCCCATCCCCAAGTCTGGACTTTGTCAGACAGAACTTCAGTGGACATTGCCTCCTTCATCCTGCTGTCCCCAAAAATGGATCCGGTGCCCCAGAGTGGGCAGGGCTTGGACTCTATCCATCACCTCTAGGGCAGCCTCAGTGGGCAGCTAAAACAACCTAGGGAGAGTACTTACCCCATAGGAGTGAGTGGACAGGGCAAATTGGAGTCCCCCAGGGCCTAGCACACCATAGTGCCCTTCCTGTTGGTCCCAGAGCATCTTGGACCTCCAGCCCCAAAACTGTGGGTGATTGTCCGGCATCCCACTACCAATCTCTTAATCACCTGGAGGTCAGGTGCTAGCCCTAAGCATATCCAGAACCTGGACAGGGTGGAGGCACTTTGTGAAACTATAAGCCTCCTGGTGGCTGCACCCTTGTGAGAAGCCTTGGATTATCCTGCCCTGCTCTAGGCATGGAGCAGCTTTCAGGCAATGCTTGTCAATGGACCCAAGGTCCCAGAGAGAGGTTTCTTAAGAGATGCCCAACCCTTTATTTGGGGCCTAAGTAAGTTCTGAACTATTTTCCTGGTTGGTTCTGAATGGTTACAGCTGATGAGCAAAGGTTTGTTCATGAGGGGGAGGTAGGCATAGTTCCTGGGTTTGCTTTTCAGTTCCAGTTCTAGAGAGAGGAGAAGACAGGAAGGAAGGTCCCTAATGAACTTTGAGGACTTTGTCCTGTATGCAGCTGTGCCCAGAGAGCCTCCCTGGCCTACATTTCAGCGTGTTGTCCGAAGACCTCCCATAAAGGGAGGAGTCGTGGGGAAGTCTTGTGCAGAACTGGACTGAGGGGAAGTGACAGTGGAAACCCAGCTCAGGTATGGGAGTACTTGGCCTCCTTCCTACTCCCACCCTGCACGGGCCACTCTGGAGAAGGCTGGCCAGGACCCAGCCCACAGGAGGCCATGGAAGCAAGACAGACCATCATTCCAGCAGCATAAACTCTCCCAGTGGGGTCTTCAGTCCCAGCTTATTTTCCTAGCTGACTGTTATGTAGAGCTGCTAAACCAGGAGGGAGAACCATGTAGTGACAAGGGCTGGGATCACATCTTAGCCTCTCAGAGCGTCAGTTTCCAGACCTGTAAACATGGGGATAATAATGGAGTCCACCTCGGATGGGGGTGAGGCTAAGCCTGAGTGGTGCCTGGGCTAGGGTCATATGTGACATTATTTTATGGTTGTGTTGTCATTCTAGGTGGAAGTGGTATCAAGGAGGGAACAGTCAAAAGCAGAATAATAGAGAGGGGTGGGAAGAAGGACAAGCAGCCAGGCAGGGTCAGCTAGTCTTTCCCAACCAGGGAGAGATGGTAGATATTTTGGGCTTGCCTGGTCCTAAGTCTCTGCCTTATCATGAAACCAGCTGGCACCAGTAACAAAGGTGCAGCTAGACTCCAATAGAGAGCATTGACAGCCCAGTGCAGGGTGGCAGATTGACCAGTGGAAACAGTTTGTAGGACCCTGAACTGAATCGTTCACCAGCTGGTCAGTTCCACAAGTTAAGTAGCCACTTTGTCTAAACCTGAATAGAAGGGGGACATTTTGGTGCCTCCCCTGATTCCTCTTCACTGTCACACCATGGGGCTCCCAGGCCTGAAGCGCCTCCCTTAAATGCAGCTTAGCTTGGTGACTTTGCACCTCTTGTGGCAAGGCAGAGGAATCCTCAAAGTAAAACAATTCTAGGGGAATAGGTCACATGGTCACTACAATAAAAATGCTGCTGACTTTTTTATTTTTTTTGAGACAGGGTCTGGCTGGCCTCACTCTGGTCCACCTGCCTCAGCCTCCCAGACAGCTGGGATCACAAGTGTGCACCACCAGTCCCCGCTCCTCTGTTCAGTTTATGTTTGGCTTTGTATATTTGTTTATTTGTTTTCTTTTGGACTCTTTGGGTTTATAGGGCATCTTTAACAAGACTTTCAATAAATGCTCCTAATTGACATAAAGGTGCAGCAAGCCCAGCCTCAGTTTTTCAAGGAAGCCCTCCAAGGCTCAGCCATAATTAAAAGTCAATTAAATTAAAACTTTTAATATGGCTCTTGAAGTTTTCCAGAGTAGCCGAGAGTGCCTGGCCCTATCCACAGACTTCAGGGAAACCTACCTCTGCTGACCCCACCATCCTCAGGCAAGGCCAGGACTGTGGGTCCCTGGGAGCAGGCACCCTTTCCTCAGGCCTCCTCTGTTGCCTGCCCCAGCTTGCTTTTTGCTAGAAGGAAAACATTCAGCAAGTTCATGACTGGGGTGGTTGCCCAGGTGCTTTCATCTTGGCTTAGTTCTTTCAGTGTTTTTCAAGTGTAAATGCAGCACTGAGTGCCCAGCAGTGTGCTAGAGCACAGAAAAGCAGTCTTTATATTCTTTAAGAAACCTAACTCTTCCCCGTGGTGCTCACTGAGTGAGGGGGTGCCTCTGAGTACCGAGTTAAGCTGCCAGGGCCCAGGGAAGACCCAGACCCAGGCCAGGGTCCCTCGGAGCTTTGCCAGTGAGTCTGATCTGGCTCCGTAGGATCATCCAAGACATACTCTTAGAGCAATCAAGAAGATACACTTGGGGCTGGAGCAGTGGCTCAGTGGTTACGGCGCTTGCCTGGCATGCGCAAGTACATGTGTTCAAACCGCAGCAACCCATGTACACAACGAAGTGTCAGAGCAACAAAAGCCATGTGAAAAACTCAATAAAAATTGATTCTCTCTGTCTCTCTCTCACTGTCCTTCTCTCTTTAAAAAAAAAAAGAAGAAGAAGAAGAAGAAGATACTGTTTTCCCTAGAGTGCAATGTATTTATGGTCATTTTTCTCATCACAAAATTCACACCTACTCTAAACCATTCATTGTGAACCTCAGTCTTTGATCACCTCACACTATTTTACTTCCTGCTGGGAAGTCTTTGTTGGAAGGTCCATGGGTATCACCAGACACATTTCCATGCATGTATAGTCAGAAGCAGCTTCATTGATTTGTCACTCAACGATGGGAGGGGCTCCAAGAAATGGATCCTCTGCTGGAAATTTTTTTTTTTGTTGGTTGTTTTTGCAATGATAAGAATGATATTTTAAGGCCCCATCTGTACTTTATTCACCCCCTTCTTATAGGAGTGAGGGGTTCAGTAGGACAAGACACTGGACTGGCATCTTCCTGGGTGCTTGGAAGGGCAGCTGAAGCTGGAGGGGGGGCTGCCCTCAGCTCATCCGATGTGACCTCTTTGTACATAGCTATGCCTTAGGTGCTTTTCCTAAATGTGCATTCTCCAAAAACCTCACTGAGCAAGGCTTTAATTCTGGGAGGATCACTCAAGGAGTTTACTTCCCAGGAGCACCTCCAGGACTCCCAGCTGGCCCCCCTGGTCTTCTGCCTTTCTGCCGTTCCTTTCTCACTTGACACAGCTCTCCCCTTGTTCTCCAACTTAATTTCTTTATTTATAATCTTTTGGCTGCTTTTCTTCTTAATGTATTTAGGATGCTATAGAGACAAAGTCCAGGGCTAGGAAGGAAGAAAGAAAGAGGAAGAGATGCAGGAAGAGAAGGAGGGAAGGAGGGAGGCGGAGACAATGATTACCTATTTCCCATCATCCCCTGCTTTGAGCTATACTACACGGTATTTTCTTGCATGATATTGGTAATTATTGGTTTACATGACCAATGATAAGAACAAGAGGATTTAAGGGTGAAAGGTCTTGGCAGCAGTATTCCCAAGGCCCAGTTTGATTTCAGGTCTGAGTCAGCAGTGGATTCTAGAAGGTTCCTCAGCTCTACAAGAGGACATGGTATTGTGTCACTAATTCACCCCCAGTGTTGACACAGTGACCAGTGTAGCAGCTGGGGAATTTAGGCACACACATGAGTATATCATCTCTCTTTGTACAGTCAGGCTAATTAATATCCAGACACCCAGGTAAAATTGCTTTGAGTGGGAGACCAAAGACTCCCATTTGTAAAATGAAGAACTAAAAAAAAAAAAAAAACACCTCCTCCTGCTAAGCAGTGCATTGATGCAATAGTTCACATGAAAAGCATGTGAACCCCAGCTGTAACCATCCTCTGTCCTTTAAGTAGCTGAGTGACCTTGGGCAAGTCACTTAACCTCTCTGGCCTTCAGGTGTCTCAACTATATAATTAGATGGTTGAACTCCTACATTTTCTTACTCATTCACTTTGATCAATGAACCATTCTTTACAGAAAAAAGAAAGATCCTGGGACTGGGAGAGCAGAGATAGGGGATGGGCCAGACTCTGGTCCCTAGCAGTATCTCCTGTTGCCCTGGAGCCTGAGGATCAAGACCAGCCTGGAGCACCTCATGCTTAAAGTTGGTACTGTAAGGCCAGGTTTCTTCAAACTCTGAAAACATTCAACACTGGTCACCAGCCCCCAGTTTAATAGTAGGTCCTCAGCGTGCTCTTTCAGGACATGGTTGTGATGCTGCTGAGGGCCACAGAGGCTGCTGAGGGCCACAGAGGCAGCCCAAAGGGCATGGCCCTGGGACTCAGCTTAAAATCTACCTCTTCTTTTGGGGTGTATCACCCCCAAAGCTGTCTGCTGGAAAGGACCTTATATCCACTAAGAATCAATGAAGGCAGCTGGACAGAGTCTGGGGGCCACGGTGGTGCCCACCCAGTGCTGATGGAGTGTGTCTTTTAGGTGAACTCCCAGGAGAACATGGCCTACATGGGGGACTCCAGGTGGATGCCCTGGCTTCCTGTTCTGGTGGTAAGTGACTCTGAGCACCTGCTCACATTGCATCCTCACCCTGCAAACAGTTTGAGCAGAAGGTCCCCATCCAGGCCAGTTCCTCACCAGCCAGGTCACTTAGACCCAGTTCTTAGCCTGTTATGCCTCAGTTTGCAAATCTACAAAATGGGAAGAATGACCATAGCCCCTCTTTCCCAGGGTTCATCTGAGGGTGAAATCAGATCATGCCTACCAAGCACCAAACACCACCCTGTGCTCCTGTTAGACCTCTTTCTCATGGGTAGCAACATCAAGAGTTTGTTAGTTGAGACGGGGGGGGGGGTATTGAACAAATTGTATTGCTGATTTGTGTGCATCTAGGAATATGTGACAAGTAATCCCATCATCATGTAAAACTATAATGCACTCATAAAATATATATATAAAATAAATTTTTTATTGCGAGATTTATTATAGAACAACCATAGAAGTTTTTAACAAAATAATATAAAATGTGTATATATATATTCTGGATATTAGAATTACCCATTTTTAAAAAGAAAATTAAGCCAGTATTAAACAGTGACCATTGCATGAATTAGGGGCGAAAAAAAAGAGCTTGTTGGTGTTGTGCTATCTGCTCCACAGCCTTGTGCCTGTGTCCACTCAGGTGGGTCCTGCACCTGAGAAAATCCCATCTTCCAGGGCTCCTCCTGGGAGTAGGACAGGCCAGCAAGTGACTGAAACAGTCGCTGTGTGGAGGCACCCCACAGTTTAGTTAGCCTCAGGAGAGGAGACCGCCTCATCTGTGACCTTAGAGAGATGCTAAGATTCCCAGGTGAAAAGAATCTGAAGCAGCCTTGATGAGGAGCTGGGTTTAGCCAGCAGGTTGAGGAGAGGGTGGCTCTGGGTGGAGCATCTGCTGCTGGGAGGCAGAGCTGGCCATGCCTAGCTGCTGACCTATGACTGCCAGGGGACTGAGCACCACATGACTGCTCACTAGCTGGCCCTCTCCAAGACTGAGTCCCAGTACCACCTGGGCTCTTGCTTCCCATCTCTGGGCTCTTGGGGCACAGACTTTGAATAAGAATGTACCTCAAGGAGGCAAAGAAGCAAAACCAACCCCTCTTTTGTGGCAGGTGTCCCTGATGTGCTCGGCCAGAGCAGAGTATTCCAACTGTGGTGAGAATGAGTACTACAACCAGACCACAGGACTGTGCCACCAGTGTCCCCCCTGCGGGCCGGGGGAGGAGCCATACATGGTAAGGACCAGCCTGGGGCATCCTGCCCCAGGGATTTTGCCCTTGTGGGATTTTGCTGCTGTGACACCATTACCCTGAGCTAGCATTACAGTGTCAGAGGTGTGCAGGGAAAATCAAGCCAGTTGTCTATGGTCATTGTACACTGAGACTGAGTGCTGTGAGCTGTCACCAGCCCACTGAAGATTTGTCAACAGGTTTCTCAGGGGGGGTTTAATTTTTTAGAGAATTGCTTTCTTATTGTACCCTGATTAAATAAGTGTCAGGTTGTCTAGCTTAGAAGCATGACTGAAATGTTCTCTAGTATCAGGGTACTAATTCCCAAGCGTTGCATCTCCCTTCTGTGGGAAACTAAACATGATTCTCTGTGGAGCACTAAGAAATCTCCAGGGTTTCAGTACTCAGGTTCTTGTAGTGTGCTAAGAAAAGATGAATTCCTAGGGCTGGTCAAATCATGGGACATTCCAGGAATCAGCTAAATCTATTTCAGGGTCAGAAGAGGGGCAGCCTCTGAGGCCCAAGCACAGTGGGGAGGGGAGTGAGTTCAGATCTGGAGCCAGGGAAATGGGGGTTTTGCAATTAGGGTGAGACAGGTAGCTAAAGACCAGCAAGAGTAGCATCTGGAAAGAGCCAGTCACTGCCCTGGCCCATCATGATCAGTTGCTGTGCTTACCTGTGTCCCCTGTCCACTTCCTTGGCCAGTCCTGTGGCTACGGCACCAAAGATGAGGACTATGGCTGCGTGCCCTGCCCAGCAGAGAAGTTTTCCAAAGGAGGTTACCAGATATGCAGGCGCCACAAAGACTGTGAGGGCTTCTTCCGGGCCACCGTGCTGACACCGGGGGACATGGAGAATGATGCCGAATGTGGGCCATGTCTCCCTGGGTAAGTGTGGGCCCTGTGGATTAGACCACTGAATTGTGATGGGTAGAGGGCCAAACATCCAGGATTGGGCACCAGAGACATAGAGCAATGTCATGCCTGCCCTTTGTCCCTGTCTAGGGGCAACATCCAGGATGATGAGTCCTGTCACCTCTTATAGACAGGCAGCCCACTAGGCATCCTGTCCACACCTCTCACATGGATACTAATCATCATAGCGTCTTCTGACTGCCCAATGAAACAAAATGGTTGAACACTTACAATGAGACAACATATGCAAAAAAATTTTGGAGGAAAAAACCTAAAATTCTACATGAAAGTATTTTTAAAATTTGGAAAAACCTGAGGGTAAAAGCTTCTAATAAAAATGAGTCAGATGATGTCTGTTATTGCACCACAATTTGGTATCAAAAGTCTTCCAAAAAATTAAAATGTGTGATTAGCCCAAAAGACAGAAAGATTAAATCTTCCTTTTTCCAGTGAAGACACAAAATTAAAATGTGTGATTAGCCCAAAAGACAGAAAGATTAAATCTTCCTTTTTCCAGTGAAGACACATTAGTAAATTCTGCCTAGGACCAGAAAAATAACGTTGACACCAAGAGCATACTAAACCACAGCTGTTGCTGTTGCCTCCCTCTAGTGGCCACAAAACATAATGCTTTGCAAGGGCTGCAGAAAAGCAGAACAAGATGGAGGTGGAGTAAGTGGTGATGGATGTGATGATAATGGTAACAGAGATGATGAGGAAAATGATGGTGGTGGTAGTGATTGTAGTGATGATGCAGAGGGAGGTGTTGGTGGAAGTGATAGTGATGATCACAGACTCATGGAGGTGATGGTGGAGGTAGTGATGATAATGGACATGATGGTAGAGGTGGTGGTGGTAATTAAGGAGGTGATGATGGAGGCTATGATAAAGATGATGGTGATGTTGGGGGAGGTAGTGGTGATCATGGAAATGGTGATGAGAATGGAGGGGATGATGGAGATAAGGTAGGTGATGATATGGAGTTGGTAGAGGTGGTGGTAATGACGGAGGTTGGTAGAGGTGGTGGTAATGACGGAGGTGGCAGTGGTAATGAAAATGCAGTGGTGGTGATGTAGGATGTGATGCTAGAGATGGTGGTGAAAAGGGAGGTAGCTGCTGGTAGTAGACAGACATAGTGGCTGTTGTCACAGCACAGTAGTGTTTTGAATAGCATACTACACTTCAGTGTGCTTGGATAGATGTTGTCTCCCTGGATCACTGTATCAATTTAAGAAGAGGAAGAAAATAAGGCATATCCAAAAGAGGGCATTGAGAAATAGCCTATAAGAAAAAAGAACTACAAAATAAAAAAGACCAACCAACTTAAAAACACACTGAAAATGAATTACCTGTTCACAATGAGATGTTTTAAACTCACCAAAAATAACATTAGTTTGATTTTGCTATTGAGAAGCATCCACTCCTGTGGCTTCCACCTCTTTCTATCTGTTGGTGATTATTCCCTGTCTGTTCCCCAGGTATCTGTGTCTCCAACTCAGGCTTACCTCCTGAAATAAAGACTCAGATGTCCAAATACTTGTTGGACAAACCCATGTCAATGTCCCTGACACAAAGTATGAGTCAAACATTTTTCAAGTGAATTCATAAAGCAAGAGAAACTTAACAAAGAACCTTATTTTCTTTCTTTCTTTTTTCTTTTCTTTTTAAGAGAGAGGGACAGAGAGAGAGAGAAAGAGAGAAGGAGAGAAACAATTTTATTTAATTTTTCATGTGACTTTCATTGCTCCAACACTTCATTGTGTATGTGGTGCTAGGGTTTGAACCTATGTCCTCGTGCATGCCAGGAAAGTGCTGTAACCAGCCCCAAGAACCTTACTTTCTAATATACAAAAAAGTAGATGACTAAAAACTGAAAGGATACTAGGTTTTTCTTCTAGAAAAAAGATTAGCTGGGTGCTTTTAAATCCATTTGTGATCATTGTGTTTTAGGGCTCCACCAAAAGGAACATTGGTGTTAGAAGAACCAGAATCAGTCCATTTCAACCCAATTGCACAAGCATTCATTGAGGGATTGCTCTGTGCACACACTGTTTGCCTCTACATGACAGAAATTCAGTAGGATCTTGACATTAGATGGCGAGAAACAGTCTCTGATAATTAACATACTTCCTAGAATTTTATCTTGATGGATTCATTCATTCATTGATTTCATTCATTTTATTGGTGCAAATACATGATCCATGAAAAAAATGTAGAGCTTCTGTGAATTAAGTATAGAAAAGTATGCACAACTTACCATGTTTACCTTGGAAAGAAATGAATGCTTTTTTCAAAGCCTTGACTTATTTCAAGAGCTTCCCAGTGTGAGTTCCTGACTGGGGTGTTCATAAGCTGATGCAGCAGCTCCAGTATTTGTTTTTCATAAAACTCAACTAAAAGCGACTAGGCAGGCATTAGTGAGATAAAGGGAAGACATGGTTCCTCACTTCTCAGTGGAGGAGTGAAACAAGGAAATCAATGATCATAGTGCAGTGTGGTTAGGTGCACATCAAATGTTCTAGAAGTCCATGGAGGCATTGGGTCACAGGGGTCTTAAACTTCTGGAGGTGGGAGGGAGGTGACCAGACTAAGAAACAGGCAGAGCTTTCCAAGTGGAGATGCTTAAATCCAAGTTCAAAGGGCCTAGGGCTATGATAGGGTCCATGTGGCCAGAGCAGGAGGTGCACACATTTGGGTGTGCACAAGCTAGAGGTGGGGAGGGACCAGATGGAAAGTGCTCTGGAAACCAGCACTGAAGTCTTGGGTGTTCAGCTTTCAACAGAACCAGGTCACATGAAGAGTGCCAAGCTGAAGCAGGACTCTATAGGGCAGGGTCAAGGTGGGAAGTGTTAAGAATTGGAGCTGGAGCACTGGGGCTGGGGAGGGCTAGCCAGCAGACAGCAATGACCCCAGTCGCAGACAGAGGGCATAGGATGGGAAAAGGACTCTTGTGTGCCTGCCTTTGGCTGACCGTGTGGACTGTACTGCCACTTACTCAAATGTGTAATACATGAGGAAGAAGAGTTTGGTGGAGAGGCAGAGTCAGGTAGAGCCTGTATGGTGGAATCTGAAATGTTGTGTGGCATCCAAACCAAGATCTCTAACACAGATGGTACAGCAGGTGTGGTGCTCAGGGCAAGGTCCAGGCTGAGGCTCAGGATTTGCAAGCCATCCACCCACTGATGGTGCTAGAGCTTCTGGTCTAGGTGGGCTTCCAGCAAGGCAGCATCACATAGGGATAGAGGGTGACCAGAGGAATTGACTGACCTGTACTGCTGCCTCTGACTTGGCTACAGGTCAGTCCCGTGGCCACATTGTCTCTGCAGCCTGTGGAATTCAGCTGTGACTTTGTTCCAGATGATCTAAAAGGAGCAGCAAGTATGTGCATGAAGCAACCTGTTTTATTTTCACTTAAAGTCACAGAGACTTTCTAGCCAGAAAGGACAAATCAGGAGTCAGTGCAGTGAACACCCTGTCCCAGAGGCAGGTACCAGCCCAGCACTCAAAAGACTGACTCACTAGCCATGAAGATAATTCACGAAGACAACTGGCTTGGTGCTAACATTTACCAAAAGTGTCAGTTCACTAAAGGAGTTCCACAGTGGAAGGGTAGTGAGCTCCCTGAGTCCAAACAGAACCACATGACTTTCATTGCTCTGACACTTAGTTGTGTATGTGGGTGCTGGGATTTGAACCCATGTACTCGTGCATGCTGGGCAAGCACTGTAACTGCTGAGCCACCACTCCAGCCCCCCAAACAGATTCAGACAGACATGGATGACCACCTGTGGAAGTGGTAGGGGGCTACCATGTGCTTGTTTTTTTTTTAAGAGAGAGAGAGGGACAGTGAGGGGGCAGAAAAAGAGGGAGAGAGAAGCAATTTTTATGTAGTTTTTCATGTGGTTTTCGTTGCTCTGACACTTGTGCTGGGGTTCAAACCTGCATCCTCATGCATGCCAGGCAAGTGCCAGAACCACTGAGTCACCACTCCTGCCCTACCATGTGCTTTTGAAAGGTTCTTTCCAGCTCTGGAAACTTGAGTGCCTCTCTCCCTGCTCCAGGGCACCTATAATGTGCTAAGGCACACTTTATCTTCAGCACCCAGGACAGATCAAGGCAGACGGGAGCACCCACTGAGGGAGGGAGGGATCTCCTGCAGGGAGACACATCTCAACACACATCTCATCTCGGTGAGTCTTCACGTCACTCTATGGATGTGAAAACTGCTTAGTCAGTTTCCTATTTGGCTCTGCAATGTGATCTGTCTGTTTAAACCAATCACTGCCAGCCCCAAGGCCACCAAAACAGAAGGCCCCCACTTTACCTCCGGTCTCCAATGCCTTCAGAGGGCTAATGCCCCCACCTCTAATGAGCTCAAGGCTTGACTGGGGCAGGACCCTGAAGGGCTCCCGCTTCCTATTACATGTTGTAGGTTTAGAGAACAAAACGAAGCTCTCATGCTATGTCACAAGGGAGGATTACAAGGCATTTTGGCAAGTTGGCATTATTAGCTCGATGAAAGGCTGTTTTCATCCCCGAATCCCTGTGGTTATTGGACTGCGGATGCAGATTACCTCCTATTTGTCTTTCTGACACCAAGGTAGCTTTGGCCCTCTCCCCTACCTTGTGGTTTGGCAGGTGTTGGCTCCTCCTTCTTTGCAGTCTCCTCTTTGTATCCAAATGTGGCCCAGACATTCAGGGAACAATGAGCAGCACATGGGGCTTTCCTGTTGGGAAAGGTTTGTGTGGGAGGACCAGGAATGAAAACAGGAGGCGAGGAAGAGTTTAGCTTTCATAACTTCCCTTGGCATCACCACCCCCCTGGAGAAGCTCCTGGGGCTCGACACATCATTCCCCTCTGCAGGAACGGGGCTTGGGAAAAGACACAGAGCCTGGCCCTATGTTCCGACACCTCAGAGGCAAAATGAACATCTCATGGCTCATCCATTGCAAGCTTACAGGTCCTGAGAAAAGGGAATCTTAGGCGAAAATATCTATGGACCTGGAGGAAGTCACCTTCTGATTAGAAGAGTGAAGAGGCCCCCATTTAAACTGAGTCTTGGCCTGTGCTATAGAATTTAACCCAGTAAAAAAGTAAAGGAAAAACAGAACTACAGGCCATCCTCCACTTATGAATGATGGGTCTACGTTTGATTTTTTTTTTTTTTTTTTTACTTTGCAGTGGTGCAAAGGCAAAATGCCTTCGGTAGAAATCATGTTTAATGTACATGAACCGTAGAGTACCCAAACTTGCATCCTGTTTTTCACTCTCAGTGCAGTACTCAATACATCACATGAGACAGGTATTATAAAATAGGCTTGTGGGAGAGGATTTTGCCTAACTACAGGCTGATGTAAGTGCTCCAAGCTGGGCTAAGCTAGGATGTATGGTACTTTAGGTGTATAAATGTAATTTCAAATTAACAATGTTTTAAACTTATGATGAACTTAACAGGACATTGACCCATTCTAAGTCCAGGATATCTACAGGTAAAAATCAAAATATTGGTCAAAGAGTAGGAAATTGGCATTTCCAGAGAGATAGAGTTGACATTCTAGTGAGTCACAGATCCCCAAATGAACACTCAACTTCAAACTGATGAAATTACATCAGATGGCAGAAAATAAACCAGTGTTTTCCATTCCTGTCTAGCCCTGTGTGAGAGATGTGGGTATACACTAAACTATGAGGAGTTTATGTTCCCCCTAAGAGAAAAACCTAACATTTAGAAATGTTCTCTGCAGCAAACAATGCACACTTATTGAAAAAAGTGGCTTCTCTTTATCCAGAGGCTTTTAACTCTTATGCCAGGTTAAGCATTATAGCTTCTTAACAGTTTCTGGAGCCAACCTTTTTTTTTTTTTAAAGAGAGAAGGACAGTGAGAGACAGAGAGAGAGAGAGAGAGAGAGAATCCATTTTTATTGAGTTTTTCACATGGCTTTTGTTGCTCTGACACTTTATTTGTGTACGTGGGTGCTGGGGTTTGAACCTGTGTACTTGTGCATGCCAGGCAAGCACCGTAACTGAGCCACCGCTCCAGCCCTGAGCCAAACTATTTTTAAAAATATTATAGTCTTTTAAAATTGCTCCTTCATTAAGTTATTTACAACATTGCACAGATGGGTCTAAATGCACATTCTGAGTCAGTATAGGAGCACAGAGCTGCATCCATTCAGAGCCCCTGTGGGAATTAGAAAGGAACTCCCACCCTTCAACACACACCTAGATGACAGCTACCAACCCTGCAGAAAGTTTTGTGTGCCCAAAACAGGCCATGGCAGGTGCTCAAAATGGTCCTCATCCCACGTGTTCCACACCTACCTGAGTGACTTTGGAGCTTTAGCTAAGACTGAGCCCAGCACCCAGGGTGTAAACAGGGTGGGCAATGCTGTGATTCTGCTGTTCAGAAAGGGAGAAAAGATTACAAAATCCTTTGGGGCTTCTGTTTATCTCAGCACTTCGAACTTCTGTGGAGAATAACTGGGTGTCATTCATCAATTTGTCCAACTAATATTTATTGAGAGCTCTCCATCCTCAGTACCTAGCGAAAGGTGCCAGGAATACAAATGTGAACAAGCCTCACCTCCTGCAACCAACCCAGACAGGGAGAAAGAATGCCCTGGAGTTAGAAGTTGTAACTAAAATGTTTACTGGAAGTGGCATGCTGGACCTGAATATTGGGCAGCTGCAGAAAGGGCTGCCTGGCTAACCTGGCACCTGGCACCTTCATGAGGTCATAGGGCAGACAGGAAGACAGGAGCACCTGCTGGGCAGATGCAGTGTTGGTCCCCATGTGGCTCCCTGCTTCACAAAGATGGATTCCAAAATGGGCAGAGAAGCTTTTCCCACAAAGCTTAACTGTAAAACTGGCCATTGTGGCTTCTCAGAGGGGTATTTGGAGATTGGCTAATTAATGTTTACAAGATACTCAGGGATCTGTGGATAAAAGGCTTTGAGGAAGGGCAGACAATTATTCCCATAAAGTTCCTGATAATGGTCCAAGATCATGAAGGCCAGAGCCCAAAGATTCCCCCACCCTTGGCCCTCCTATACTGAGTGTCACTTACCACAGCCAGCATTGGGGGCCTTTGTGGTGCAGAGCTAATAAAAAAGAGATTAGAGGACAACCAGGGAAAAATCCAGTAGCAGAGAGGGATTTTTCATCTCTTGAGTTACAATAAGGGAAAGTGTTGGCACCAGTTCACTTTATTTCATCAGCTTCTCACAAAGTGATAAATGGCTGATGATCATCACTGAATGTTTGTTTATGGAAAACAGGCACATGCCCAGGTAAGAGCCAAGGCCTGCAGAGGAAAGAAGCCTGGGAGCCTGGGAGGAGAGGATAGTGGAAGCTTGTCAGTGTGTCAGCAAGAGGCTGGGTGGCAAATAGGCAGAGTCCTGCAGGGGGAACAGGCCAGAGTGGCAGGAGGACCTAAACTAGTCAGTGGCCACTGAGCTGGTGTAGTAACTGGAACATCATTTGAGGGTAAAGGATTTCAAGCAATGTTATTGTGAATAATTTCTCTTTCTTTAGAAGTGTGTGCAATTGCTGGGCACGGTAGCTCATCCTTCTAATCCCAGTGACTCAGGAAGCTGAGGCAGAAGGATCACAAGTTCAAAGCCACCCTCAGCAACTTAGTGAGGCAAGCAACTTAGCAAGACCCTAACTCAAAATTAAAAAATAAAAATGACTGGGGACTCAGTGGTTAAGTGCCCCTGGGTTCCAACCCTGGTACAAAAAAAAAAAAACACCAAAAAACATACCTGCAACCTCAGCATGAACACTTGAAGTTATATAGGAGTTTTTGGTAAAGTGCACTTGGTTGTATTGTGACCTGGTTATATTTCAAGCTATCTTTAAAGCCATTCTCATTGATCTGTCTGGACAGTGCAGCTGTCCTCTGTCACCAAAATCTGTCCTCTGCCAACCATCTCCATTCAATGGCATTCAGCAATGGCTTGGGTGATCTGGGAGTCCCAGGGGTTTCAGGAACTCACAGACACTTCTGCAAAAACTCCCACCAGGTCATAGCTTCTGAGAAGGGAACTGCTGAGCAAGTAGTCCTCCTCCCAGGGCATCTGGCCTACTGTTGGTGAAATAACCGGGAAGTTAACAAGACCTAACATGGGGAACACACGGATATTTCTGGGGGCTGCTGCTGCTGAAGATGGTGATGATATACACACATGTGCGCACACGTGCACACACACACACACACACACAAACAAATCCCTCATGAAAGGAGCCCAAAAGAGGCAGGGATTAGAAGAAAGGCCCATACTCGCCCAATATTGGAAAAAGAATATACCACTTAAAGACACTGAGACAGTTTTAGGAGAGATAGTAAAATGGCTAGGTAGTTACGACAAAGGGCGCCATCTAAGAGCTAGCAGGTAGAGGTAGAGGGCATACTCAGGGCCTTCATATGTAAAAGACCATGAGGCTCCCCTGGGGGAGCAACTCCTTTGTCCCTGAGGCAGGAAAACTAAGAAATGGGGGTGGACACAGATGGGAACTTGGACAGAATTGCTACCTGTTTTGCATAGATTTTAACCAATGACTTTGGTACTGTTTCAATGCCTGCTTTGCATAGGGTTCAACCAATGATGTAGAGTGCATTTCTCAATGCCTGCTTTGCATGAATGTTAATTATGCTCAACCCCAAATCAATATAACCCCTGGCCTAACCTCCATTAGACAGTGTCCTGCTTCCAGGTGCCCCTCCGCCTTGCGGAGTTTCTGCTCTTCTTCCTGAATAAATCCTACTCCTTTTTACTCCTCCTTCCATGGTTGTCCATGGATTATTTTATTCTTCAAATTTGTGACACAAGAACCCAGAAGATTGGTGCCGAATTCCCAGGGTGAATTTCCACCACACCAAGAGCTGCAACACCCAGCTTTTAGCTAGGGAGCTGCTAACACTATTTTGGCTGCAGAAGCCTGCAGCCAGCCCAAATTCCCAGTCTAAACTGGGAATAGCTGCAAACACTAGAAGTGGGCTATTTTGGCTGCTGGAATCTGTAGTGGACTCAGACTCCATTTGCCAACGGGAGCAGAGAATCTGGCCTCATCTCAAAAACCCCGCATGAACACCATGAAAATCCCCAAGGAAACTAGCAAAAAGGGGCTAAATAAATATTTTAAAAAGGGCTGTTGGTGTGGTGGCAGGGCTCCCAATTCCCACCATGCTGTCTCATGCCTGGCTTTGATCACAGGCCTGCCAAGAGGCCATGGGCTGTTGTGGTCAGTGCCTGCTCTGGTGTGCCTGCCTCACCTGTCTTGCTTTGTCTTGTCTTGCCTCCTATAGCTACTACATGTTGGAAAACAGACCCAGAAACATCTACGGAATGGTCTGCTACTCCTGCCTCCTGGCTCCCCCCAATACCAAGGAATGTGAGTGTTCTGCCCTGCCATCAGAACCCTACGAGTTTACATTGATGTCTTTGACTTCAGGGAGTTATAGAAACAAGCCAATCCCAACACCCAGAAAAGATTAATTACAGCAAAAAGGCAAGATCAAAGGGAAGGAGTTTGCTATGGAAGACCTTTGAGGCAGAAGCCCAGCTCAACCACAGTTCCTCCTGCCTTGAACCAGTCTCTCCACCTTTCCATGAGCCCTGGCCTTTGCATCTGTGATACAGGAGTACTGAATGCTGACCCAGCCATTTTATGTGATTATTGGAAAAACCTGTGAGATCACAGATGCAAAGACATTTTGCAAAGTTCTGCGAAGTGCTAGACAATTTTAAGTTCTCGTGTGTGTACACATATGTACATACACATATGTAATCACACAAGGCCAAAAGAAATGTAGAAATGATCACAATTAATGAAATAGATTACAAAAAGCACACACAAACCGTCAATCTCATGGGTTTATATTCCCTTCTTGGCCTCTTTCTTCCCTTCTCTCCTTTTGGTCTTTCACTTTGGAGGAAAGGTCAGGACCCTCAGCTTCAGAGGAGTGCATTGTGGGTCTCTTGGATTTGTGGTCTGGGGGATACTGAGGAAGATAGAATGAAAGGCATCTGGGAAGAAACTGGGTACACCTGGGGACACTCCGACTCCATGATGTTCCAGGGAAGAAGAGGAAGCAACTCTGGAACTCTGCCTCTCCTTGCTATCCTACAGCCTGCCCACCCTCATTTTCTCATAATCTTGTCAGGCTAATAAAATCATGGCTGCATCTTTAAAAGGCTGGGAGGGAGGAAAGGATCACAGGCACAGGGGAGCATCCTCTCTTCCCACCGCCCCCCTGGTCAAACCTGAGCAGTGGGCACCCTGAGGGTGGAGGGTTCCTTCCCTCCCAAATTTTCTTAAGTAGATGAGCTTGGCTTTAATAGATCTGCATTTCTTTAAAGCAGAGCTTCCTTCCCAGTCATATGCTAACTATTTCACAAACAAAAGGAGGCCCAAGGGCTTTAAGCCTGGCCTGAGACCACTCAGTGCTATGGCTATTGTATCTTGTTAGGATAACGGAAACCTATTCAGCACCAGATAATTCTAGATTAAAGTCTGAATTTGGGAAAAGGTCAGGCACACACAACTTACTAGAAAAGGCTCTTTGCCAGTGGAAACTGGAACAAACCCTCACAGGAGCCTTCCCTAAAAGCCAGCCAGTAAAACCTACATTCAATCTGGGCAGGAGCAGGTCTCTCCATCCAATAGTGAGGACTATCATAAGGGAAAAGTCCTGAGTCCTGGAGATTTTGGAAAGGGGTGCATACCCCTCCCCTCCCTCAGCCTTTAATTGCTTAACTAGCTCCTAGTGTACCCAAGGCCTCCACTCTTGCTAGGAAAGTCCTCTACCATTGAGCTAGTCCCTGCAGTCCCTCGAGGTTGGTTTTTAGAATCCAGCACTGAGAGAAATCAGCAAGGAAACCTCTAGTCCAGGCCAGGCTCTGCAGCCAATCAACTCTCCCTAGAGTTGCCTTGAACAAGCCATCAGGACTCAGCTTGCCCATCTGGTAAATGGGGAGATGCAGCCAGCTAGGTCTCAGGTGTGACAGATGTGATGGACTGAGATCTGCCTGGATCAGCAACTTGGTGTGACTTGAAACAGTGACACTTTACATCTCTGGGTCTAAACTTCCTCTGCACTGAACTAAATACAAATACAGCATTACCCAGGGACCCTGCTCAGCAGCCCACAGAAACTGTAGCGCTGGAGAGACTGGTTATGACCACAGCCCCACTGAATCAAAAGACTCACAGGACTGCTACCCACTGTCCCACCCCAGGAAAGTCAGGAACTTGACACTTGTGTCAGGACCACACAGTTGGCCCCTGGTCAGTAGTCAGAGGACCTGAAAGCAACCTATCTTGGTTTGATTTACCTGGACCTTGCTGAGGAAAGTGAGCATTCTTGGTACTTGATGAACAAGCAGTAGAGCTGGGGCAGGCAGAGGGTAGCCGGCCTACCGCAGGGAAGATGCTGCCCAGGACTGACTAGAGTCAGGGCTGGGGCCTCCTCAGCAGAGGAAAGAGGGCCAGGGTGCCCCACGTGCACTTCTTACTGCGTAACCTGATTTTTTTTCTTTTTTCTTTCTTTTCTTTTCCTTTTATTTTTTTCCTTCTTTTTTCTGTTTTTGTTTTT
Source organism: Aplodontia rufa (assembly GCA_004027875.1). Taxonomy (NCBI): domain Eukaryota; kingdom Metazoa; phylum Chordata; class Mammalia; order Rodentia; family Aplodontiidae; genus Aplodontia; species Aplodontia rufa. The sequence continues at coordinate 5,751 of PVKS010014965.1, read as the reverse complement.
GTTTTTGTTTCATACTGAGGATTGAATCCAGGGCCCTTTACCACTGAGCCACATCCCCAGCCCTTTCTATTTTTTATTTTGAGACAGGGTCTCACTAGTTACTTAGGGTCTCGCTAAATTGCTGAGGCTGGCTTTGAACTTATGATCCTCCTGCCTCAACCTCCCAAGCCACTGAGATTACAGAGGTGCACCACAGCATCCTGCTTGCTTTTCTATTCTTAAAGAAATGATGGATTCTGTCTGAGTGACTTTGTGAAATAGATGAGTCAGGGTATGATTCTCATCAGAGTCCCCTGGAGCACTTGTGTCAACACATGTTCCTCTGATTCAGAAGGTCTGGTGGCCCCAAAACACATTTTTAACAAGTTTGAGTTGTAGGATATAGGCTAAGGGCACCAGCCCTGGAACTTTACTGCCTGAATTAGACTAGTTATTTAACCTCCCTCAGTCTCAGTTTTCTCACTTGTATGCAGATTGCTCAGGGGTACATGTCACACAGGCTGTTGCCCAGCTGCAGTGAGTTGACCCCCACCAAGCACTTACATCATGGGTACACAAGGGTGTTAGGTATGTGATGCAGTACAACAAATCATTCTCAGGAGAAATGAGAAAATAGGAGAAAATCATTCCAGTTTCTGGGACTGCCAAGTAGTGAGAGGATAATCAAAGAGGAACCATTGGATTACAGATCAGTCCTGCTTCTGGGCCAATTTCCATCTTGATTAAAGTATGTGTACAGTGAGCCCAGCTCTGAGCCTGGTATTTAGTGACTGCAACACTGTGGTTGCCGCTTCTGATTCTGTTTTCTCTACCATATAATTGTGAACAAAGTATTGGCTCAGGGTACCAGCAGGGTCGACACATACGTGTATAAAATCTTTTGAAAGCTAGAAGCACAAAGTAAACATAAATGATGGCTTTTTCGTGTGGTAAGGTGGCACATGCCTGTAATCCCAGCAACTTGGGAGACTAAGGCAGGAGAATCACAAGTTCAAGGCCTGCCTCAGAAACTTAGCGAGGACCTAAACAACTTAGAGAGACCTTGTCTCAAAATATAAAAAGGGCTGAGGAATGTGGCTCAGTGGTAGAATGCCTGACGGTTCTATCTCCAGTGCCAAAAAAAAAAAAAAAAAAAGAATTGAACTCTGATTCAGTGCTCTGGCAGTTTCTGTCTAGCATGTTTGTGGTCCTTTGTGTGAGCTTCAGAACTCAGTGGGGAAGCTGGCCTACTGGAACACGTCCAGTCATTTCTACAAAGCACTTCTCAAACGCGAATGTGGATTTTGATGCAGCAGTTCTGGGGTGGACCTGAGACTGGGTTTCTAGCAGCTCCACTTTGAGCCGCAAGGGAGATTCTAACGATTCTGCCCACTGTTTCAGGCTCCGCCACCAGAGGGTGCTCAGCCAATTCTGCAGCTGTGGGGACTGACAGCTATAAGCACCAATAAACAAATCATTCTTAAAAGTCCAAACTGTTTACCCTCTGTAGAGAATCCCAGCCAGGCTCTAATACACATTGGCACCTTTGTACATTATGTGGATTAACAACCCACATTATATCCTTTCATCGCTTTGAATGGAGGTATAACTCCTTCAAGCCTTATGTTTATGACAACTTTAAGTCCTCCTGAGGGAGGTGAGTCTGTGCACCTGCTGCCCACCTTGAGCTGGTCTTGCTAAGAATTCATGGTCAGCTAAACAGACCCCACTCTTGCATTGCAATATAGACCTTGAGTGGAAATCTCTACCAATTTTCTGAGATTGCAGTTTTCACCAACTTTTATCAAACACCTCATCCTTGTTCATTCAAAGCTGGGGTCCACATGGAAGTGAACACAGATCCACAGTTGACCACCCAATGGAAACCCACTTGGAAACAGGCTCAGTGGTGCACACCTGTAATCTCAGTCATTTGGGAGGCTGAGACAAGAAGATAGCAAGTTCCAGACCAGCCTGGACAACTTAGTGAGCCCTTCAGCAACTTAGCAAGCCCTGTCTTAAAATAAAAAAATAAAAAGGACTGGGGAGAAAGCTGAGTGCTAAAAGCATTCCTGGGTTCAATACTCTATACGAAAAAAGAAAAGAAGGAAGGAAGCCAGCCAACCAGCCACATGGAAAAACATTTCTACTTAATAATCCATCCCAAGGAGGCCAAGTGACCTGGAAATGCACACCCCACTTTGGAATGGAGTGGAAACTTCCCAGATGCCAAATATTTGGAGAGTGTTGAGTTAATCATCATTATTGTAGAGTAGATGCTGGCAAAGAAGAACAGGTATATGGGGGTGTGGGGACTCCAGAACGCTGCCCTGGAGAACCTGCACACAGCGTGCCACCTCCAGCTCTGGCAGCCGGGATGCTACCTGCAACCCCAAGGCCCACCAACTGGTTTATCTGTCGACCCACAACTATTGACCAGGTGGTGGTGAGCAAAGTAGTAGTCCAGGCTTCTCTGACTCCACTGTGCATTACGTTTTAATATGCTGGGTTTTGCCCAAACTGCTTTTATACCTCACATTTACTCAACTTTATACGGATGTGTTAAAAAATGAACATGCACATGTTTGTGATTCTAGGATGTATTTCAAGGGTTCACAGGTAATGGTGAATAGGTGTTAATTTCCTCTGGAAATTTTTCTAACCATCCTAAAAAGCAACAGAAATGTCTAGGGGTGATTACCAGGGACCTGATTTCCTTCTCCCAGGCCTTGCAGGTCCCCTACCTCAGATCACCCAGTGCTGCCACCAATCCACTGTGCCCTGTAGGTGCTGTAGCACTAGGTCTTACCAGCTGCTGTCCTTGATAATGGGCTTATTCTATGCATAATGCTGGTGACAGTAACCAGAGGTGAGAGACTGTTCAAGGGACCAACCTCACACACGAGCTCTGAGAAGGGGCCTGTTGTCAGGAAGTAGTCTGGGCTCTCCTTCTGCCCCTACTGAGTGGCCTGTGTGTGAGGCTGGAATCCACATACCTTGCTGCTTCTGCACATAGCACAGGACTCGGAATCTGCTGCTGTGTCCCCAAGGGAAGTGTCCCCCTCCCTGCAGATTCTTTAGAGGCCGTGAGGGCACTACAATGGGAAGGCTGGGATGAGAGCCATAGGGACAGAACGAGCTCTTGTGGGGTTTGGCTGAGAGTATGGAGTCATAACCAAGGAGCAGATGTAGGCCTTTGGTTCCAGTCCTGACACCGAGAAACTGAGCTTTTGAGAAATGGTGGGCAGTTTGTCTTCCTGCCACTGCCTGGTGCTTAGATGTACTCAGAGCAGAGCTTCTCCAACTAGGGAGCACCTAGCCTGTCCCCACAGCACCGTGATCTGGGATGACTTAGTTGACACCCGCTAGAGTTCATTTGGGGGAAAATGCCCAGGATATATCACAATGAGGCACAACTGGCCAGAGCAGGTAGGTGCCGGTACACACAAGAAGATATTGCTAACAAGCAGTGGCCTGCACACATTGCTCAGCAACTTCATTGTGTAACCATCCCTAGGCTGGTAGAGACATTTCACAATTCTGTCCTCCCTAGGCTGCTTTCATTGTCCTTCTCTACACTACAGGCCCCGTCCCCAACCCTGTCATCACCTCAGCCTGCAAGTCCCAGCAAGAAGGGACAAGAAGAAACAAAGATGACTAACATCTAGAGACACAGCCCATGACTGTTTTTTTCTTTGACAACATATGATAAGCTTCCTTGAGCCCCTTACCAAACAGACAGATCGGCTTCTTTTCAATGTCTTATTTGTCTTTTTTTTTTTTTAAGAAGGGAAATTACATTCTGCTTGAAGCTGGGTCACAGGCCCCCCTTCCTCATCCACTGTTGACATCTGATAGGTTGTCTCTCAGCTTAATGCAACAGGCAGCACCCTGAAGCTCACCTTAGTGTGAGTCCTTAGGGGACTCACTGGGGTCTGTGAACAGGAAAGGTCACAGCCTGCATTTCTGTCATTTGACAGATGCACAATACTGTTTTGACAGGCACCTCTCAGCCAGGAAACTCCCTTTCCACCAGCTTCTCCCCTAATAAGACTTTGGTTCTGAGGCCATTCTTGAAAGCTAAATTTCAAAAATAGAGCATATCATAAGTTCAGGGCCTGAGAGACAGAAAAAAAGCTTCTAATTAGGAAGGAAAGGAAATATCATGTCCAAAGTGAGCAGGTGACAATCTCATGGACCAGTCAACAGTTCAGTTAAGTGACAGGCCAGGCTCTGAGCATCCTACACCTCACAGATGCACAGAATTACATCTTGAGCTGCCTTTCAAGTCTCCATCCTATCTCATTTGCTGAATTTCCCCTTTGTCTTACATGGTATAAGGACTGAGAAATACCTGGCCCACTGTCCTGTGTCCCTCTCCACTTGGTGGATATGTATGTAGATAACTCAGCAGTGCTGCCCCAAGCCAAGTGGTAGGTTTAGAAACACCACCTACAGAACAGTCTGTATTTCTCCTAGAACCTTCACTCTTAAAGAAAACAGCCCTACTAGTGAAGTTTGTTTCTCACCAAAGACTTGTGATGGTGTGGCTGACCTGAGTACAGCGTCTGTGCAGTTCCATCAGCTGAGTTAGACTGGGAAGGACCGAGTGCTTTGGTTTCAGGGAGGCCAGTGTTCTTGTCCTGGAGTCAGGAGCTGCTTTTTAGGAGTGCAAATCCTTTTCATGAATATCTCCAGAACCAGTGGAGACAAGAGAGAGAGACGGAGAGAGAAAAAGACTCATTTGAAGAATGGTCAAAACATGATTTTCTTCTTTATTTTTTTTCCCCAGTGCTGGGGATTACCCAGGACCTTGTTGTGCATGCTAGGCAAGCACTCCGCCACTGTGCTACACCCCAGTCCTGATCTTTTCTAATCACTGTAAAACTCAAGGCCAACCATCAGGACATCATTTTTTTTCCTATGGCAATTTTTATTTGAGCTAAACACTTGTTCCTTTTTGATTTGTCTGGTAGTAAAACCACCTTCCATTTTATCCCTACTTAGTGATGTTTTTACAAAGAGGGGTTTTTCATGAATCATAGCTAGAGGGAAGGCAAAGAACATCCCTGAGGAATGTTCCTGTTTTCTCCAAATTTTTAATAATGAGCATATATTACTTTCTATTTTTTAAAGAGAGAGAGAGAAAGAGAGAGAGAGAGAATTAATTTTATTTAGTTTTTCATGTGGTTTTCATTGCTTTGACACTTAGTTGTGTACATGGTGCTGGGGTTTGAACTCGCATGCCAGGAGACGCCGTAACTGCCTAGCCACTGCTCCAGCCCCACATTCCTGCTCTTTTTAATGAAAAAATTAGTCAAGTATTATTTCACCCTAATAATACACACACACACCCTTCTTCTGTCTCAGTTCACAGGAAAACTCAGTTGGCAGAACTGCACAACCTCCCCACACCCACCCACTGTTTAGTTTTAGCAAATTGTTACATGTATCATTTTATTCAAAAAACAAGAAACCTGGGGCTGGAGCGGTGGCTCGGAGGTTGCAGTGCTTGCCTGGCATGCACAAGTATGCGGGTTCAAACCCCAGCCCCCACATATACAGCTAAGTGTCGGAGCAACGAAAGCCATGTGAAAAACTCAATAAAAATTGATTCTGTCTCTCTGACTCTCTCTCTCTCTCTCTCTCTCTCTCTCTCTCACTGTCCTTCTCTCTTAAAAAAGAAAAGAAAAAAGAAACCTGTGAAGTCACAAGACTTTTTCTTTTTTGTACCAGGAATTGAACCCAGGGATGCTTAACCACTGAGCCACA
>PVKS010014964.1:0-47096 GCA_004027875.1 Aplodontia rufa | reverse complement strand
ATCCCTAATTTCTTAAGGATTCTCCATACTGCTTTCCAGAGGGGCTGTACCAGTCTGCAGCTCCACCAACAGTGTGTTAGTGTGCCTATCTCTCCACAGCCCCTCCAGCATCTATTGTTGTTTATTTTCTTCATCTTTGCCATTCTGACTGGTGTAAGGTGATATCTTAGTGTGGTTTTCATTTGCATTTCTCTGATTATTAATGATTTAGACCACTTTCTCATGTATTCATTGGCTTGATCAATGAGGATTCTTTTTAATGCTAGTTTTCTGTTCATGAATGCTGCAAGTTTGATCTTATCATGAAATGTTCTTATTCCCCGTTAAATTTGAAGCTGTATATTTCTGGATATATTCTCAGCTGCAGGATGTGGTCATTCAGACATTGAAAGATCTCCTTCCATGATCTTCTTTCTTCTAGAGTCTGTGCTGAAAAATCAGAGGTGATCCTTATTGGCTTGCCTCTGAATGTGATTTGGCATCTCTCTCTTGCAACTTTTAATATTCTTTCCTTGATTTCCCTGTTTGCATGAATACAATTCATTAATAAAAATAACCTATTGATACATGCATCATGGATGAATCACAAAATAATAATAATGACTGAAAGAGGCATACTATCCTCCAAAAGAACACATTTTACATAAAAATATAGAAATTGCAAAGTAATCTATAATGACAGAAAACATATCAGCATTTGCCTGGAGACAGATGAGAAGAGCAGAAAGGAGGAATTTTAAAAACACTTAAAATTTTGGAAGATGATGGATATGTTCATTCAGCACTTTGATTTGAATAGTGTCACAGGCATATAAATATGTCAGAACTTCTCAAATTGTACACTTTGAAAAGCTGTTGTTTGTATAATGTCAATTATGCCTCAATAAAGCTGTTGAAAAGGTTTAAAAAATACTTCATGTCAGAAAAAGATAACCTAAGTCAGCTGGGACATATTAAGACAACTCAACTAACAGATAAACTTGAGAATTTCAGTGACTAACACTGTAGTTTATTCCTTGCTCACACACAGTCCCTAATGAGCACTCCTGATGAATGGTCTTGCCATTTTACTCTCAAGTGTTCCAGTTTAAACCATAAATTACGTAGTCAGCCCACAATTAAGGAACCCAAGCTCAGTCTCCCAAAGATGACTTTGCTGTTCCTCAAATTTATCTAGAGGGGAAGTGGCTGGATGATTTGGGCATGGGAGAATGTGGAGGTCCAGGTCTGGAAGGTGCTCACGGTATTCCACTCACATTCCACTTGCCACAACAGTCAGACAGCCACACCTAACTTCAAGTGAGTCTGGACAATGGAGTTCACCCATGTCCCTTGGAAGAAAAAGAAGTTGTCTTGCTAAATTGCTAGCTTGTCTTAATCACAGTGTTTAATAATGTTTGATTTTTTTATTTATTAAGGAGTTGAGTTGTTGTACAATCATAAATGCATATAGCATAGCAATATGATATGCATTTGATCCTAAACCAGAGTCACCCCCACACTGACCACATGCAGTCTCTTAATTCTTCTATATTATCTCCCATAACAGTTATAAATGTCCATATATATGTATATGTTTTATTCCAGAATTAAATGATTGCATAAGTATTATTTGGTTTCTTGGGGGGGGCATAAAGAGTATGTTACATTGTTGTCTCCCTAGACCCCTCCCTATTTCCCTCCCTTTCCCCTTCCCTGCCACTCCCCAGCCTCCTCCCTCCCCTACATATCTATGGTTCCCCTAGATTATGGTTCTTCAACTTTGGTGGATCTAGTACAAGAGTTTGACAACCTTTCACCCAAGCCTGTTTTGCTCTAGCCTCCACAAATGAGGGAAAACATTTGGCCCTTGACTTTCCGAGTTTGGCTAACTTTGCTCAGCATGATTTCTTTCATTGCCATCCATTTACCCTCAAAGGCCACAATATCATTGTTTCTAATAGCTGAATAGAAATATACATATATATATGTATATACATATGTATATACTGTAGCTTTTCCATTCATTCAGTGAGAGGCATCTGGGTTGTTTCCATAATACAGCTATTGTAAATTGAGCAGTTATGAACATTGAAGTTGCTGTGTCATTGTAATGTGCTGATGGAAAAAAATAGTGTTCAATATTTATCAACATCAAAGACTAGGGCCATTTTTTCCCTCTAATACATTTCTATTATAGAAAAATAGATAATATAAAAGTGAAAATGAGAATTGCACAAAATTATCTTCTGGTTGTTACCCTTTTACCCCCACAGAATTAGTGTCATATTGGACACACAATTCTACAATGTTTTTTCCACTTAATATCAGAGGGTACAAATTTCTCCACGTCACTGAATAGTCTTCTAAAGCATAATGCTTTTAATGACCATCCATGAATATATCATAATCTACATCACTATTCTCCTATCATTAAATATTTGGACTGTCTGGGCACTTTTGCAAGAGGGTCTCTTGGAAAATGTCTACTCCACCTCTCTCATGTTGACCCAGAGTGCCAAGGACAGCTGCCCAGTCTTTGAAGTAACTTTTTTTTTTTTTTTTGCCAGGCAGGAATCCCTAAAGAACCTTGAATCTTTTTTCAAATCAGTCTCTGCCATCTCCAGGGTTTCTGGGATATCTCTTTCTCTTTGCCTGTAACTACTCTTACTGAAAGGTTCTATGCAGACTCCAGTGTACTTCTGTTGCCATTACTTCAGGACCCTCACGGGATTCAGCATTGCCTTGGTCAGCTGCTGTTCCACACAAGGACAACAGCACAAGCCAGGTCTTGGCAGGAAGTATCTGACTCCCAGCAGTCACTTGTCATGGGAAGACAATGGCTCTGGCACAGCCTTCTCCCAGCACTGGCCCTTCATGCAACAACCACAAGCTCGTCCACAGAGACTTCTCCAGGGGCTTCCAAAATGTCCCTCAAATACTGACCTTGATGTAGCCATGAGGATATGTAGTGACACAGTAGAACCCAGGTCTCCTTACAAAGCCAAGAGGAACTAGAACAGTTACTGACTAGAGGAGATCAGAGGAAGAGAGGGGGATTCAATCCAGTGACCGTTGGCAACTGCCTGCCCAGAGGATCCACATTGTTGGTGGCTCATGGGGCCCAGGGAGGAGGTGGGAAACACCTGACCTTAATGTCCCAACATCCCAGAGGAGATAAACCTTGTAACTGACGGAAATGTAATAAAACAGCCAAAAATAGATGTAACCAGCTATGGATATTGTGAAATATATCAGGCTAGCTTGTTCAAAGTTCACAACTTTTATTAAAATAAAAAATAAAAATGTTTAAAAAACATGTCCTTAAATATACCTCATTTATCCTATTATCTACCCAAATGTTCTCTCCAACCCACACCTATGACATACTGTTTTTTAATGTATTGTAAAATGCATACACATGAAAAGCACACAAAACATAAACGTATAAAGAATAATTATAATGTAAGCACTACATTTCAAGTTAAAAAATGGGGCATGATTAACACTTCAGAAACCTCCCATATGTCTCCTCCTGGTCAGAAGACCCCCTGCCCTCCAATCCCAGGGTTGACTACCATTGACTCATGGTACTACTTTCTTGATTTTTATTATACATTTCTCATGTATATTCTCATGCATACATTTCTATGCAATATAGTTTCACTTTGCCTTATTTGAACTTTATATAAATAAAATTATACTGAAAGTAGTCTTCTTTGTACATATGTTTACATGATTCATTTATGTAACTGCATGAGGAAATAGTTCATTTATTTTCATAGCTGTACAATATTCCATTGTGTGACTTTATCATGATTCGATTATGCAAATTATGATTATGCTGATACAGATGGGCCATCATGCCTAATTAAGCTGAAAACTTCTTGGACATATATGTGGTGGAAACATGTGCATGTTTCTCTAGGGTACATGCCCATGAATGAGTGGTGGAACTGGTATCTTGTTGTGCTTTAAATTGGTACTTCTCTGGTACCTGGTGAGATTAGCACTTTTCCATAGGTGTTTTTGGTCATTTGGATTTTCTGTTTTCAGATAAGGGTATTAAAGACTTTTGCCCATTATTTTGTTGGCTATCTTCTTCATATTATTTTTAGAAGTTCTTTGTATAATTTGAATACAATTCCTTTGTTGACTATGTGTATTCTAAGCATCTTTAGATGCATTCTATGAATTGTCTTTTTTCTCAATTTTGATTTATCAAATTCATTAATCATTTTCATTATTATGAATACTTTTTAGATAGTATCTAAATTCTTTAGGTATAACGAAGCTATTGTTACATTATATTTTCAAATTTTTATTCACACTTGGATCATAACCTACCTAGAATGTATTTTGGGATAGAATGCATTTTGGAATATGGTATGAGAAAAGATCAAGTTTTTTTTTTTCCACACAGAAAGTATGTATCTGTGTAGGATACCATAAAGACTTCTATTTTCTGAATACCATTTACTTGGGGGGAAGAAGAAAATACTCTCTTATCTCCTAGGATGGAAAAAAATTAAGTATCCATCTCTGTGCATCAGTGTCCATGTGTGTGAGGGATCTTTATTTCTGGCCCATTAGTCTATGTCTTTGTACCTCACCAACATGACACTATCTTCATTACTGTGGGTTAATTTCCTAAAGGAAAACCTCCTGTCTTATTCTCATTCTTTAAAAAATGTTCTGGATATATTTGGTCCAAATATATTTAGAATTATTTATATGCTATAAAATACTTCTCAGGTGCAATGAATTTATGGATCAATTTTGGGAAAACTAGCATTTTTATAATATTTAGTCTTCCAACTCATGAACATGGAATCTCTATGCTTAGATCTTTTTAAATGCCTCTTCATTTGATATTAAAATGTTCATCAAAGAGGTATTGCACATGTTCTTTTAGATCTAGTTTAATGATCATTTTCATGCCATTTAAGTGTTAACTTTTTAAAATTTCATTTTATAATATTGTTGTTATACATCTAGAAGTATATTACTAATTTTAATTGGTCTTTCTCTAGCAAATTTATAAAACTCTTTTATTATTTTTAGCTGTAGATTCTTTTGAATTCTCAGTATATAATATCATCGCTTCAAATGATTATAATTTTGTTTCCTCTTTCCTTTCCTCGTGCCTTTCATTTCTATGCCCTACCAGGCTGCACTGGCTAAATATGTTAGTATAATATTCAACAGAATAGATCATAATTTATTTCCAGGAATTCCTGTATCATTTCACTCTGAAAGAAAAATCTTTCAAAACCTCACAAATACAATAATTGCTGTGAGATTTTTGTGAATAACTTAACCAGATTAAAAACATTCATTTTCATTCTTAGTTTACTAAAAAAATTACTGAACAAAGGTGAATTTTAGCAAATACTTTTTTAATTTTTTACTTCAATTGAATAGTAAGGTATTTCTTTAATCAATTAATTTTGTATAATAATCTAGGGCAACCATAGAAATGTGGGGGTAAGGGGAGAAGGGAGAAGTGGAAGGATAAGGAAGGATCTAGGGAGACAATCAACAATGTTTACTCTTTACCCTCCTGAGAATCCAAATAATACTTATGCAATCATTTAATTCTGGGAAATTCACAATCTAAGCATTTATATTGCTTACAGGGGCAAAATATAGAAGAATCAAGAGACTAGGGTGTGGGCAATGTGGGGGTAATTCTGGTTTAAGAACAAATGCATATCATACTGTTACTTTATATGCATTTATGATTATACAATAACTCAACTCCTTAATAAAAAAAATTAATGGAAACAAAATTGATTTTCAAAGACAAAGTCGACTACATGGCCCTAGAATAAACCCAGACTTATGCTGATGCATCTTTCTGTTTACTCATAGATTTGGCTTGTATCTATATTCAAGTGATATTGGCCCATTGGGTTTGGCATCAAGGAGGCATAAATCCCATAAAGGAAATGAACAGCATCCATCCACTGTCCAGAAGAAATCATATAGCACTCTTAGTAGTTTCTACAGATTTTCACTTTATGTGGTTATCAAAACAAAATTCAAAGTCTGTACATTCAGTACATTCAGAGCAATACTATCTTCCTGCAGGGACTCTGATTAGTCCTTGAGTTTTGGCCTAAAAATCACACATGCATTGGCAGTTCTTTGAGGCTGTTAAGGTTTTGGGGCATTTTAAACATTTTGTTTCTGGTTGCTTTTAATGTGATGGTTGATATGAAATCCTAGGTCACTGTTAAGAAAATTCCCTGTGCACTTCTTCTTTTCTTTTTCCTTTCTTTCTTATTTTCTTTTACTAGTACTGAGGACTGAACCATAGAGCACTCTACCACTGAGCAACATTCCTAGCCCTTTTTATTTTTTATTTTGAGATAAAATAAGTTGCCCCAACTGGCCTCAAACTTGGATCCTCTTGCCTCAGCCTTCCAAGTAGGTGGAATTAAAGGCATGAGCCACCACACCTGGCTAATATGCACATCTTTACTCACATCATTGGCTGCATATCTTTTACTCCTTTTTTTCCTCCACATCTTTTATTCGTTCATTATAATTGTACATCCTGGTGAGATTTGTTGTTACATATTTGTACATGTGCACAATATAACCATATAATTTAGCCAATATCATTTCCCAGCACTTCCTCCAACCCCTTGGTCCCTTTCGTCTACTGATTCCTCTTTGATTTTCATCATATTCATCACACACCCACACCTTTCTTTTTTCCTCTCTAGCTTCCACATATGAGAGAAAATATATGACCCTTGACCTTGTTTGACTTATTTCACTTAATATAATGGTCTCTAATTTCTTCCATTTTCCTTCAAATGACATAATTTCATTTTTTTATGGCTGAATGAAACTTCATCGTGTGTATGTACCACATTTTCTTTATCCATTATGGACACCTAGGAAGGTTCCATAGTTTATTTATTGTGAATTGTGCTGCCATAAACATTGGTATGCATGTATCACTATAATATGATGACTTAAATTCTTTAGAATAAATACCAAGGATCTTTTACTCTCTCTCCATAGATTGTTTTCATCTTTTTCCTTTATTTTTAAGTTACTATTTTAAACAAAAAATAAAAATGTTCAAAAGGTAATTAAATTTAAATTATCCCAAATGCTAAGGCACTAATAAAGCTGTTACACTATTTCCTCTTTTTCTTCACATTACTTTTCCTACACATAGAGATATTTCATAGATCATGTGCTGAAAAAGAGGTTAACCTCTGTCAGCTCTAAAAATAAGTGAAAATTATATCTATTTATGGGTTAGAAGAGAATCCTTAACTTTCATAAGGTTTTAAAGTGGACCTATCACACTCCATAAAAGGTTGGGAATTGTATTTGTCTTCAACTCTGCTGTTTCAAAAATTATACAGGATGATAATGGTCTTCTGTGAATACACAGAATCTTCTAAATACGTTTGATGACCCACTGTGTGACATAGCAGGGGTTTCCTATGCTCTTCTCCCAATGTTGACTATTTGCTCCAATTCTTTTTTTTCTCATAGGCTTCACAGCTATAAATGCACCTCCCTTTTGAAGCTCTCACCTCTGGGGCAGAGAATGGAAACTAGGTTAATTGATCTCTTATGACATCAGTGAAATAGGATCTTAAATGTTTCATATCCAAACTGAAAACTGTTGAAAAATGGTACCTAAGCCTTATCTGCACAGAGAGAACCTTCAAGAACACAAACACCTTCACCTTGAGTAGGAAGTCTTCGACTGTGGCATTACTTTCACTGAGGGCCTATTGGGACTCAAGTGATCCGAGAAGGTAAGTATCAGTGTCAGAGCCTTGCTCTCCCCTTTTCTTTTCCGGCTGCACACTCCATCCAATCAGAAGAGTGACTACGCCATCTGCCTCAACAAGTTCTATTCAAGTGGGAATGACAGGGACCTCATTAAGGGGTACTGGGGCCACAGAGCAAGGCAAGGACTTCACCTTCCTTTTCTGCCCCCTTTGACCTTTTCCCAGGGTTCTCACCCCATTCCTCACCATATCCCAACATCTTTTATTCACCTGATGTATGAATAAGCAATCAGGGGAATTTGCATTCGTTCAGAGAAATCCTGGAATTCCAAAGGACTGAATCTTGAATCCCAGAGATAGGAAATGGAGGAAGTAAGCAGCTGCCAGTGTCCATGCCTTACTGGGGATATTGAGGCCTTTGGTGGATTGAGGCTTCTGGGACACATTGTTCAAAGGCTCCTCCTTGTTCCCCATTTCTGCTATCAGCCCTGACTCAGCAGCCATGTGAGAGATCCCCACCTTGGCTTGGATAATTCCCCCTTCACCCAGCTCACTGGAAGTTGTGGGCAAACCTCCTAGGCAGCCCTGGGTGACGAAACCTACCACACCAGCAGGAGAGAGGGACTGCAAATTCTCAAACCTCCTCCCACCCCTTCCTTCCTCTCCTGAGAGCTAAAAGTCTGGCAGGAGGAGGCATAGGCACCAACTGACCGGGCAGCCTTTCAGGCAAGATGCAGCCACTCCTGCTTCTGTTGGCCTTTCTCCTGCTGCCTGGGGCTGAGGCAGGTGAGTGACTCACCCCAACCTCAGAGCTCTGATCCCATCCTACACACTCTGGAACCAGCCGACTGCCTTAGCACATCCTAATTCTATATCATTAAGAAAGGTATTTAAATTTACTTTTCCTCCATTTTCTCATCTATAAAATGGGAATTATGTGAAGACCAACCTCATAGAGCTGCCATGCAACTTAAATCAGTTAATGTATATGGAAGTCTTAGAACTGTTCCTAGCACATGGTAAGCTTTCTATACATATGTTCTATGTAAATTCATTCTGTAGCCCGTGTGTCAAAGCCCAGGAGATAAGGGTACAGTCGCATTAGTTCATGTCTAGGTCCTCCAATCCCAGACGGTGCTGCCCACTAGCTGGGCTAAGAGGAACATGGGAAACTCCATGAGGAAGAAATTGCCAGGGAGCCTCAAGGAGCTCGCTTGCTCACAGCGGACTCCTTGTTCCCGTTGTGGGAAGAGAGCAAGCTGAGTTCTGGGTGCGAATGGGTCTCCCTTCAAGCCAGCAGTGATGCCTGCAGAGCCTTGGAGCCCTCTCTCAATGCCTGGTGCCCCATCCTCACCAACTGCTCCTCCCAGTCCTGTATCATCTCTCCTGCCCTCCCCATCTTCCTATCTTTCTAAAGCTACCAACCTGGGGGCCACGCTGCAGGTTCTCAGACACAGAGGTAAGTACTGAACGCTTCCTTCCAGGGAAGATCATCGGAGGCCGAGAAGCCAGGCCCCATTCCTACCCCTACATGGCATATCTTCAGGCCCAGAACCCAGAAGGTCGGCATGCTTGCGGGGGGTTCCTGGTGCGGGAAGACTTTGTAATGACAGCAGCTCACTGCTGGGGAAGGTGAGGAACTCAGGTGGGTGCTGGCAGAGGGGGCAGAAGGCCTCTTTGGAGGAGCCATCTGAAAGTAACACTGCAGCAATGAAAGATAAAAAAGAGACTTGGTAGGACCGGGGAGGGGAGGAGTAGCAGGCCAGTGGAAATGGGGAGAAAAGAGTACATGATCACAAAGATCAGGAGGAGGAGATAGAAAACAAGCATTGGGGCTCAAAATGTGAACTCAACCTATTTCTCAGTTTAATCTGGAAGAACAAACTTTTAGGTCATGGTCCCTTGGGATCCCCAGCTCATAGCTGCTGAGGAACAGAGGGCAAGGCTTGCTCCAGCCCCTCCCATTCACTCACTCTTTCCTGCTGCAGTCCTGTCCTCCCCTGGGCTACCTATGTGCACTGCAGAACTGCTGGACCAAAGCTCCTGCTGCTCATACATACCTCTAGGCCAACTTTCCCTTCACAGTCTTATAAACATCACTCTGGGGGCCCACAACATCCAGCGGGAGGAAAGGACCCAACAACACATCACTGTGCGCAGAGCCATACGCCACCCTGAATACGATCCACAGACCACCCTGAATGACATCATGTTACTGCAGGTACTGCTTGACTGGCCCTGGGGATCTCCTCCCAATGTGGTGGCTTCATTGTGTCCTGGGACCATGGGAGAGGAAACCAGGGAAGGGCTGGAGGGAGGAGGACAGGGATGGGCCAACTACTGTCCCAGCAGTCCCTGGGCTTTGGTTGGAGTCCAGTTGAGCAGGAATGCACACATTCTTTCTGACAGCTGAGCAGGAGAATCAGGCGGAATAGAGTGGTGAGACCAGTGGCCCTGCCTCGAGCCGGGGAGACGCTCAGGCCTGGGACCTTGTGCACAGTGGCCGGCTGGGGCCTGGTCAGTCGGAACCAGAGAACAAATCGACTCCAGGAGGTGCGGCTGAGAGTGCAGAGGAATCAGGTGTGCAATGACCGCTTCGCAACCTACACCGGCCAGACCCAGATTTGTGTGGGGACCCCTTGGGAGAGGAAGACCGCCTTCAGGGTAAGGGCAAGGGCCACTGCCAGCATATCCTGGAACAGACTCAATCCCCATAGTCTCAACATAGGGCCAGACCAGGGCTGGGTGGGGATTTATCCCCCATCAATCCAATCTCCAGAGGTGAGGGTAGAAGACCCACATTTACACAGGCAGCAGTCCCCTGGGGAAGGAGAAGGCACCTACACTGCAGATTGAGCTGCAGACAGCAGCCATGGTGGGCACTGAGGCCCAGCAGCTCAAAGGTCCAGATTCTTAACTCCTGCACCCCACAACCCCCATCTCACACACACCAGCAACTGATGGGGCCCCACCTTGCTTTCTCTGGGAGAAAGTGCTTTAGGGTATCAGGAGCAGGGAGGCCTGGCTTAGTGTCCTTTCCCCTCTGTGCCCACAGGGAGACTCTGGAGGCCCCCTGGTATGTAACAATGTGGCCCAGGGCATCGTCTCCTATGGAGATAGGAATGGGACCCCTCCTGCAGTCTTCACCAGGATCTCCAGCTACCTGACTTGGGTTAAAAGAACAATGAGACGCTTGAAATGGCAGGATCAGACTGAGACCCTCCCATGACTGACTCTTTCTCTGCGGCACAAGCTAGGTCCAGGAGATTCCCAGAGCTTTAATAAATGTCCAGTCTAGAGTGTAAATATTTGTTCACTAAGCATCATTTAGTACTATTTAATCTGTTTGAATGGCTATAACAAAACACTACCTACAGGGTGGCTTTTAAGCAGTATTCATTTTTCAGTTTTGGAGTGGGGGAAGTCCTTGATCAAGGTAGCAGCAGATTCAGTGTCTGGTGAGGGCAGCTTCCTGGTTCATTGTCATCCTCTTGCTGTGTACACCTATGGTGGAAAGGGCAAGGGGTCTATTTTATACAGACACTCACCCTACTCACCAGGGCTCTGCCCTCATGATTTAATTACCTCCCAAGACCCCTCCCAAATACCACATTGGGGATTATGTTTCAACATATAAATTTTGTAGGAATATAAACATTCACTCTACAGCACGTACACAACTAATGTATGCCAGAATTAACTTGAGCTCCTCTAGGAAAATGGGGTCCTTCTGCAAGACAAATGAATACCATCCTCCATCCTAGGTATCAGGATGAGCTTCTTCCTTCCTTTAAGCCCTACCTTCCCTCTCTCCTTTATCTCACTTTCCCCACCAACTTGGAGAGCACTGGAAAGACATATCTCCCCCCAGGGTGAGGCGCTGTCCATTCTGTGGGAGAATCCCACCACTCCGTGTTAAAGTATGTCCTAATTAAAACTGTGCCATTGATGTACATAAAGATAGGCAGACCAAAGGAGCGAAATTGAAATTCCACTAAAGGTCCAATTTAACATATGATGAAGGCAATATCTCAACTCACTGAGAATCAAAAAACTTTTAATACATGGCATTAGAAGAACGAGATAACTATTTTTAAAAGATAAAATTGGGTCCATTACCCACATCATACTCCAAAACAAACCTCAAATGAATTAGAAATCTAAATGCAAAAAAAACAAGCAATACAAGTATTAGAATAAAGAAAAATAAAAAGATTTGCACATTTAAACAAATGCCCATGTTTGTGTGTGCACATGTCAAAACAGCCAAAAAATGGAAGTCAAGTGTCCTTCAATGAACATATCTCTTGTCCTAAATTCTTACACCATACCAACCCTACTGTACTATAAGCCAACATTTTCTTTTACAATGTGATGAAGTCTGCTTCACATTTTGGATACTCTGAGGTTATACAAACTCCACACAAAATCTTGACTAAAATAACAATTTGTTTGATTAGCCCATGACTATCTACATAAATACTACATTCAAACAGAAGATTACTGAACCCATATAACTTAAAATCAGGCTTTAAACATCTTAAAGTAACCCACAGAATTAGCTGGGAGGTTTTTCTAGGTACACCTTACAGAGTGACATTTACCATCTAAACTTTTGCAGTATCTATAATCTTAAATAATCACCAAATAGATCTTTTGTCAAAACCAACCAAATGCTTGGGTTCATTTTGTCATTATTTTATGTGTAACTCTTATCAAAAGTCATTTTTCAGGGCTGGAACAGTGGCTCAGTAGTTATGGTGCTTGTCTGGCATATGCAAAGGTGCGGGTTCAAACCCCAGCACCATGTACACAATGAAGTGTCAGAGCAATGAGGGCCACATGAAAAACTAAATAAAATTGATTCTCTCACACACACACTGTCCCTTTCTCTTTGGGAAAAGGAAAAACAAGTCATTTGTCTAATATTCAATTTAAATCATTTATCAACAAAATTTTAATCAATAATACATCTTTGACAATCCGCAGTCATTCTCTGCCTTTGCTAACTGCCTGTCCACGGGAATATCTGTTCCTTGGACGCTCTAGCGGATGACTGGTTCTGTATTCAGTGCTTGCATTCGCAAATGGAAGGAACTCTTACTGGCTGGAAGGGAAGAGGAGAGAGCAGAGGAAAAGTCACCCATTCAACCCTTCCTTTACTTAGAGCCCCAGAGTACTGCCAAGTCTCAAACTCAATCCTGAGGCCAGGCCCAAGGGCAGAAGCATCTCATTTCCCAACTCTGTTTCCCAGTTAGTGCTCCCCAGACAGCTTTTTGCCTAGGCTTCTCTGGCAGAATGATTTCCACAGACTTTCAAAGGCACTTGATACCTACTGTGGTGAGCAAGCTCTGACTACACCTTCATTCTCCTTTCTTTTCCATATGCTCCTGCAGCCCAGCCCATGTTCACATTCCCCTCCCCTTTTCTCACCTCACGAGGCTCCTGACCCTCAGATGTGGGTAAGTCTGGGCTCCACAGGACTCTCCCTCTGAGGGGAAATGCACCTGGAAGGCCTGTGTGATCAGTGTGATACTCTCCTCATAACCAAACCCATGTGAACGTGCCACAAGCTGGGCTGAAGGTCACCTGAGGGACCTAGAGACCACTTGCCACACCAAGACTCATTCACTCCCTACCCAGATTACCACAGCCACCTGTTCACCACCTGCTGCATCCCTGTGGTGACTGGCAGGGTCCTCCTGTGAGGATGCTGGACTGGGCTCTGGGCTGGGTCCTGTACATCTGTCCAAGTTCAGAACATGCCCTCTGCCCAGTTACTCATCAACCTCACCACATTTCAGCCCACCCCTTCTGCTCTGGCTGGCAGCCTCCCTTCTGGGCCACACCAACCATGCTGACCACCTGGGCCTCAGCTGCCCTTTGTATGAGAAGAGGCAGGAAGGATCCACTCCTTCATCCGTCAAGACACAAGTGATTGTGATATGGATCAGCTGCTGCAGTGGTGCTGGGCCCTGGATGGTGCACATGACAAATGTCTAATAACCCAGTGCTGAGGTGACCTCAGTCTGCACTTTACAAATCCTTACCTTTGTTCACAGAATCTCCTGTGAGCAAGACTGGAGGGAAAAAATCAATAGAAAGAATATCCAGTTCTAACATAAATACCACAACTTCCACTTTTATCACACAATACTGGTATAATTTCACATGATCATAGAAACTGTGCATGATAGGAGTTAGTGGAAACTTGTTGATGGTCATGTCCCATGTCAAATCATGAGATAAATCAGAGGATGAAGAGAGGAAAGATATTAGACCACACAACACCACGTGGAGTCATAGCTGCCCATAGGTTTTAAATATGTGTCATGAGTTCAATTATTCCCTTCAAAAAAAAGATACCTCTGTTAAAAAGGAAAATGATGGAAACAAAGTAATGTACAATATCCCTTTTCTTTATGATATAAGTTCCAGAAAGTAGACTGATCCCCCATAGCTATCCATGAGCACTCCAGAGAAACAGGGTTGCCTAATCTCCACCATCAGGCCAGAACTCTTCCATTCAGGAGATTTAACTCTTCACATTCTCTTGCTCGCTCTCTCTCTCTCTCTCCTCTCTCTCTTAAGAGAGAGAAAGAATCGTTTCATTAATTTTTTTCATCTGGCCTTTCTTTCTCCAACACTTAGTTGTGTATGTGGTGCTGGGGTTTGAATCCAGGTCTTCATGCATGCCATGCAAGCACTCCAACCACTGAGTCACCACTCCAGTCCACATTCTCTTTTTTTTTTTCAATATCTGAGGTCATGTGACCATCCAGGCTGCTCTGGCACATCTAGAGAGGAAGCTCCTGTGTGTTCCATCACATCCTGCCTCTAAACTGGTATTGGCCTCCCTGAGGCTTCCCATCATCTGCATATCTCCATTAAGAGGTAGAGTCTGAATTGTCTGGGAATCTTCAGAAATCCCTCTACTAGTGTAACCCTCCAAATTCCAACCACTCCATTCTGGAAGCTCAAGAAGAGAGAGGAAAAAGAGATGACTAAGGGGGAGTGATTGATAATAAGAATTCAGTGCCTGGGAACAAGTAACTTCAAAAGATTGTGGACAGGGAATGAAGCCCAGGGTGGAAGTGCAGGGCTGACCTCATGAGCTCAGGGAAATTTCTCTATCAAAAAAAAAAAAAAAAAAACTTAACAGTACATGCAATCAGTAAAATGAAGGAGGTATTGGAATCAAAACTTAGGTAGCATGCCTCCTAGAGTGACTAGCGAGTAGGAACCACCTTCATTCTTCTCTTCTCAGGGTGTTGTTCAACAGCACTTCATAAGCCTAGTGCTATAATGTACAGCATTCTACAAAATCTTCTTGGGAGAGTGCTATTATAAGCAGCACCATTAGAATGGATCAGTATTTTAGCAGAAAATGGAAATAATTCAAGCTGGTCTTCTATATTCTAAGCATAACCATGTTCAGGGGGTGCTAAGCCCAGGACCCTCCCAAGAAGCAGAGAGCAGAAAAATGGAAACTCCTCTCTTGAATTCCAAGTCACTCAGAACCCTGGGACAGCCCTCAGGAAACAAGGATAGTATGACCCAATCCCCAGGCGTAAGAATCCACTGGAGAGCAGGATCTTCACCTCTAAGAATCACCTGCTCTGGCTGGGCACCTGAAGTGAAGGCCACACTCCCCAAAACCATAAAGCCCCTCCTCTTGTCCCAGTACTAGAGAAGGTGAAGATGGCCCTATGCAATGCTGCTGCCTGGGGTCCCTGGCTCATGGTGTGATCTTGGACTTGTTCCAGGAAGAACAGCTAGAAGTGCATTGGTGGTGCTATCTGGGCTTGTGGAAAACCCTACAGACATGGGTAAATAACAAGGACAAGTTCACAGGCAAGTGTCCCCAAATGTCCCCAAGATTGGAAGGCCCTAGGGCCATCTGGGGAAAGCCCTAACCCACAATGTAAAAACTGGTTTCCTAGGTTCACAGCAGGTACCAATTCAGCCTATGGACCTTGTTGCTGGGTCCGTAGGAACTGAGAGAGTTGGAGACATAGACCTGGACTGGGGGTGGGAGAATGTCCAGGACCCTGAAATATCTCTCCCCATGCCCCCATTCCAAGTCTTTCTCCTCTCCCCACCTCTTTTTCCTTTTCTGTCCCTCTGCTTCCATATTTTTCTCTGTCTCTCTCTGTGTCTCTGATGTGGAGGTGTCTCTGTCTCTTTGTTTTTGTCTCTTCTGTCTCCCACTCTTCTCTCTCTCTCTCTCTCTCTCTCACACACACACACACACACACACACCACAAACACACAAAGTGGTTTTCTTTTCAGACAATAAAGAGTAAGTGCAGATGGAGCAAAGAGGAAGAAAGAGGGAGAGAGAGCAGAGGAGAGCTTAGAAGATGCTAAACTGGTACCTACCTCTCCCTTTTCCTCCTGAACAATTTAGGGATTTAGGACTCTGCATGTGAGGCTCAGGGTTGTAAATAAGAAGCTCCTCATGCTGCTCCAGGATCTCAAGTGTTATTCATAAATAAAGGGTTACTTCATCTTTGGACATCAGTAAAATAGATTATTGTCAAACTTTTTATTCCTTTTTATTTCCCTTTGCTCACAAGCTCACATGCATGAATTCCTGGTGTTATTATACTAAAAATCCTCTCATCAAAAGTGTTTGAGCATGCATTATTTAGGATTCTACTTCTTAGCAACAGCAGGTAGTTTGACTTCCAGAACTTAGTTTCCAGTCTCCAATTCTTCCCTCCACACTGTGTCCGCAGGATTGCTCTAGCAGACCATCTGTTTGCCCTCAGGTTCCCATGACATTCAAATCATGAGCTGCCTAGAAGGAGAGAAGAAAGGAATCAAGATACCCACCAAGATACACCATGGGATCAGAGCTGCTGGTCTGTTTTAAAACATTTGCTATGTGTCATTTGTCGGTAAATGGATGAAACTGAAGAACATCATACTAAATGAAATAAACTAGACTCAGAAAGTCAAGGGTCAAATGTTTCTCTCATATGTGGAAGCTAAAGAAAGAGAAAGAAAGAAATTTTAAAAGGGGGGAAGGAATCTCACAAAAATAAAAAGGAAACCAGGAGAGTAGCAGAAGGGGATGGGAAGGGACTGGGGAAGGAAGGTCGGGGGAAATGTTGGGCAATGAAATCTACCAAAATGTGCTGTGTTCATGTACAAATATATCAGAATGAATCCTGCTTATATGTATAATTATAATGCACTAATTAAAATAATAATAATCATAATAATAAAGAGTTCAGTAAAATTGAGCAAGTGGAGCATGGGAGGGAGGAGTGAAGGGAAAGGGAAGGTACTGGGGAATGAAACTGATCAAATGATGATATCTACACCCTTCACTGGGAGACTAGATTACCTGGGCATGTGAGACAAGAGACTCAGACTGAGTGACAAAGTTTTGTTTCTTCTCTACTGCTCTCTACTTACATTCACCTACTACCTTGACACCGAGGCATTTTAAACCTTTGAAATATCAAGTGGTCGAGAACAGCACTGGCTTTATCCAAGTGCTCTGGGATCACACAACAAACTCAAGTACAATTGTCTATTAAATCCCTCCACTTTAGCTCTCCTCTTCTGTCTCCTCATCTCCTAGTACTGTCATCAATATCCCATTACCAGTTTGCAGTTGCTCAAAACCATCAAGAAGTTGATGAATGACTAGGCTCTTGGTTAATGTGCCTTAGGAAAGACCAGTGCTTGGCACTTTTGAATTTAAAAAGAACCACAGATATATAGGGGGTGAGGAGGAAAGAAGAGGGAAGTTAGAGAGGGAGGGATGATAGGGAGGGATCTAGGAAGGAATCAACAATGTAGCTTACTCTACTCCACCAAGAAGCCAAATGATACTTATGCAATCATTTAATTCTGGAAAATGCACAATCATACACACACACAAACACACATATGTTTATATGTGTGTATATATACACACATACATACATACATTTATATCTGTTATAGGGGATACAGAGAAGAGTCAAGAGACTGGGGTATGGGTGATGTGGAGGTGATTCTGGATAAGGATCAGAGGCATATCATATTGTTACTACATATGCATTTATGGTTGTGCAACAATACAACTCCTCAATAAGATTTAAAAAAAAAAAGAAATTCTTGGGCTCTTGAAAAAAATAAGCTCTAAAAAAAGGCAGGTCTGGATGGAGAAATGCTATTTTAGGAAACAATCACCTAAGTACAAATTTAAGATGCAGTGATATCATATTGCAGTTCCTAGAGGATTTGACCAAGGGGAAGGGGACCTCACATTCTTCTAAATGCCAAGTCCCCTTCAGTAGTCTCTTCCACTCTTCTGAGGGTACAGTTTTCCTCCTGATGAATGCAGTCATGCTCACCAATAACTTCCTAAAACTGTGGTTCCTGCAATACACTGCCACACACCTTTCTGTGGGAAAGGAAGAGATAAAGTAAAAGTTCATATCTTGAAAATCACTAAGAGTCAGGAGGAAATTGGTGGTCTGAGCTTTGCCCTCATTACATCACTGCAGGAATTAAAAAGTTGGGAGGAAGCAACTGTAACTTTAGTCCTGATAAGACTTTGGGAGAAGATGCTACCACTCCTGTTCATGGTGACTATCCTACCCAGCAGCACTGAAGGAGGTAAGTGACTATCCCCATCCCCAGAAGCTGGGGATACTCCACGGTGCCCCAGTCAGGCTAACTCTGAAAACCATCTCCACTCACTCCACCCTTAGTAGTTTGCTGAATCCTAGCTCTATCGCTGGATAAAAAGTGCACAGAAATTCTAGAAATCTTCTTTCAAAGACAACTGGTAGGTCACACTTCTGTCACCTTGAAAGTGACTTATTAGGAAGGCACAGGACGTTAGTGGAAGGGAATTGCTGAAAATGAGAGCTACAAACTTCTATTTTCCAAATCTAAGAAAGAGTGGACAGCTTTTTTCATCTGGATTAAAACTGGAAGAAGTATCTTCTACTCTGAATCCTATGTGTCACCCTGCCATTGTCCCCACTCAGATGAACCACTTAGTTCCACTGAGACAGTTACCCAGAGCATAACTGAACTCAGCTGGCTGAGTTTGGCCTCAGTGCTGCTCCACAGAAATGAAGACAAGCTCCCAAAGGATGCTCCCCATCCCTGCCATCCCATTTCTCCATCTCACTCTGCCTCCCCATCCTTTATACTCTGCCCTCTGTACCCTGAGGGCTCAGAACCTTAGTGTTGGGTTCAGATTCCATCAGCGGCTCTTCTCCCCACACAGCACATTTGAAGACAATTCATTGTGCATCAAAGCTCTTGTGGGGTACTTACTATGTATGAATGAGGGCACTGGGAGAAGCCAGAGTATTCTGCCCCAAGGTTACATCACATTCAGTTCTTAGAAAGCAGCCCAATGCTGGAAGTGAGAAGTTCACAAGGTGTCTGAGAAGCACTGGAGAGAGAAGCAACCATGTTTGGTCAGAGATTATATTCCAGGTCTTCTAGATGGTCTATACTGGATTTAGATCTTTTCCTTTAATGTATATGTGAAGCTTTTTTGATTCAGAATAAGAGTTGAGCTCCCTCATCTTTACTAGGGAGAGTTGAGTCATGCTGCATGCCCACCATGCTGGCCACAGAAGCCAGGCTCCCTTCTCAGCATGTGACAATCTACAAAGAGCTCTTTTCCTCAGCCATGTCCAAGTTTGACTATCACAGCATGAACATCCTCTTTTTTCAGTCACTGAGCTTGTCCTCGGTTTTCTATGAACACAGACATCCAGGACAAACTTTCTCTTTCAGGGGAAATCAAGTGGGGCATAGAAGTGAAATGCCATTCCTAGGAATGGCATTTATAAATGGGCCAAGGGCTAATGAGGAACCACCTGAGATTCCCCAAGCGGGTCCAAAATTAGTGTGGGTTAGAGGATTGGAGAATGTGGAAGAAGGAGTTGAGCAATAGGAGAGGCTGCTAAAACACAGCTTTGGCTCACTGCAAAAAAGGGCAACATACTCCATGCTTGTAGAAAGGTGGGACACACTTTTGCCCACCCCTTTCTAACAATTTAATTCTGCTGCTGCTCTGTCTTTGGCTGAGCCCTCAACCTTCCTTTCAGAGACTGTGCTATAGCTCCTATGACTAATCCTATTCATCTTTACTTTATAGCAAAATAAATGTCACCTTGGGTGCTCACAATATTAAGAAAAAGGAAAACACCCAGCAGGTCTTTCCTGTTCTGAAAGCCATCCCTCACAAAGAACATAATAGTAACACATTGATCAATGACATCATGCTCCTAAAGGTACTATCTTGCTGACTTCCAGTGTACCTGCACAGGTCTCTAGGGATCAATCAGCTTGTGCAGGGTCTCAGTCCCCTGCTGTCCTCCAGGTAGCAAATCTGCTGGTCTCAGTGCAATAGGAAAGGGCTTGGGAGACCTTCCAGGCAGTGGAGGTACAGACAATCTCATCCCCATTTTGAGCCTCCCTGAGAGAATGGGACCTGAGTTGTCATCCCTTTCCTTTCTGACCAGTTGAAATACAGGGCTCAACTCAATACATCTATGAAGACTATTGCCCTGCCAAAGAGCCAGGACTGGGTGAGACCTAGCCAGATGTGCAGTGTGGCAGACTGGGGGAAACTTGCTGATGGCAAAAATTCTGACACACTCCAAGAGGTGGATCTGGAAGTACAGAATGAACAGAAATGCAGGAACATCTTCCCATACCACAAGTCCACCCAGCTGTGCATGGGGAACCCTAAAGACAATAAGACTACTGATAGTGTAAGGACACAGCCATCTTTGAATTTTTGTTCTGGGACAGAGTGATGCTGAGGACACATGGCCAGG
Organism: Aplodontia rufa; assembly: GCA_004027875.1. Classification (NCBI taxonomy): domain Eukaryota; kingdom Metazoa; phylum Chordata; class Mammalia; order Rodentia; family Aplodontiidae; genus Aplodontia; species Aplodontia rufa. The sequence continues at coordinate 26,536 of PVKS010014964.1, read as the reverse complement.
CTTTCTCCCACCCCCACAGCCACTGCTAGTCTGGGGTCTACCTGTGGTTAGAAGCCTCCTATTCCCTGGCATTTTATCCCAGCTAATCTCTTGGCCTTCGTCCATCAGGGAAACCAAAGGAGAGTTGGAGTCTGGGTTGAGCTGGGGAGAGGACGCAGCTAGCAAGAGTCTCAGTTCAGGTGAATTCCAGAGCCTGCTCACCTCCCTGCCACTCAGGGCCAAGGCAAATGGTGACCACTCACCCCTTCACTTCTGAAAACACAGGGTGTTAGTGAGGAAAGAGAATACATAGAAAATGAGTCCAAAAGGAGGTAAACCAGAAAGACCTGTGATAAGACTTCTCCCTTTTCTGTCTACAGGGAGACTCCAGGGGAACTTTTGTGTGTGGCAATGTGGCCCTGGGCGTTGCCAGCTATCTACATGCTACTGGGAAACTTCCTCGGGTCTTCGCTAGGATCTCAAGTTTCATGGCTGGATTCAGACAGTAATGAACTCTTCAGACACAGCTAGATGATAGGCCCTGTGTCCTGGGCCAGTGTCCACACCTTGGCTAGGCAACTTTCTAACTCTCAATAAAGACTATCTCCTGGTAGAAAGGTGCTGATTTCTCTTTCTTCCTTGAATATAGTCTTCAACACCTTCTGTGCACCACATCCTTCTCTACCCTCTTCACCTCCAAATACTTCCCAACTGAAACCTGTGCACTGACCCAATCCTGTCAGCATCTGTTTAGGCCAGGCAGAGTCTCTGACTAGTGGAAAAAGGGGCTTTCTCCCCTGAGATGGAATGGAGAGCATTTCCAGGGAACCTCAAGGATGACCTATTCTCTTTCCTGAGTCCCAGGCCAGCTACAAAAAGTGAAGAAAAGCACCTGACCAGCATCAAGGACTTAATTGGTTCCAGGAAGCCCTATTTCCTGAGGCTCCTGCCTGGCCTCTCTCTGGCCACAGTTCCAGCAGAGTCTCTATTCTGAAATGCTGTCCCAACTGAGATCTGTCTGTAAGTTCCTTTCCCCTTATCATAGAAGGATCCGAGTAAACCAGGCTATATGTGCCACTCCCCCCAGAGCAGAGCCTATGAGAATGTGATAGACAGGCTACATTCGCAGGCCTGTCCACACACCTCCCACTTGAATGGAGCCAGTTCAGCCTTTCTCATCCAACCTAGCACAACTCACAGCCCTGGTGTGAACTCTGTGCCAATCTGGACACCTGCTCACTTAGCCTCCTCAGCGCCTTTCAGACTGTCCCATTTATTGAGGGTTTTCTGGGAACTGTGTACCACTGCTGCAGTGACCTCAGAGATGGGCAAAGAGGTGTAGAGCAGAACATTGCAGTCTGCTCCCAAACCAGAAAAAGTGACGAGGGGAGCTGCTGTGCCTTCCTAAATCACAACTGATTTGTAATCTATCCATGAAATAAATGTTTTTCTGGCACCTACTCTATTGACCAATGTTTTCCATTGTGTTCTCTCAGATCTAGTCTGTTCTCAGCATGTTTTGTTTTGTTCGTTGAATTCTTTATTTCCAAATTTTCCAATTTGTTATATTATCTGGTTTTGTAGAGATTCTCATTTGAATAATGTATTATTTCACTGAATTGTTTATCTAAATTCTTTTACATAATGCTGAGTTACTTTAATATCATTACTTTGGAATCCTTTTCTGGCGTTTCTTTTCTCTGAGGTCTGTTGATAGAAAATCATTGCATTCCTTTGCATAGGGCACGTTACCTTGCTTTTTCATGTTTCTTGTGTCCCGGTTGACATTTCCATATCTGGTAGAGCAGTTTCCTCTACTAATTTTATATACATTAATATATCCATATGTCAAACCCACAGAATGTGCCTAAAAAGAGTGAAATATTACTGTATTTAAATTAGCTTCAATAAAGATGGGGGAACCATCCCAGAAGCCAATGTCATTCCTCCACGAGCTACACATTTAATGCATGAGTTCTTCTGGGGGAAACTGCAACAGGTGAAACCCAAGGCGGTTATCCATGTTTTGGCTTTTCCCCTGGATAACAAAGTTTATATCCATTGATTGCTAATGTTTTGATAATGTTTCCCCCTCAACTGTATTTCTATATACTTCTAATAAAAAAAATTCTCTTCTATAGAAAAAAAATTAGCTCCAATAATCAAGACTTTTTTTATGGACCAAAAACTTTAACAGACATTTCACAAAAGAAGGTATATAATGACCAATATGCACACGAGAAGATGTTCAACATCCTCAGTGATAAGGGTAACTAATTAATACCTAAGACAATTCTACTTACACCTAACAATGCTTAAATTTAAAGGACTATCAAGAATGTGGAGCAACTGGAACTTAATGGACTTTTGACAAATATGCCAAAAAAACTAAAAGCAATTGAAAGAGTTTGCCTCTGAGTAATGAGACCAAGAATACTGAGGGATTGGGCTTTTGCTTTAAAAATATCTTCTCAGACTGGAGCAGTGGTTCAGCAGTTATACTGCTTGCCTGGCATGCACAAATATACAAGTTCAAACCCCAGCACCACATACACAACGAAGTCTCTGAGCAACAAAAGCCACATGGAAAACTAAATAAAATTGATTCTCTCTCTCTCTTTCTCTTTCTCTTTCTCTCTGTCCCTCTCTCTTTAAAAAAAGAAAAAGCCTTCTCTAGTATGTGTCTCTGGGTCTGTGTACACAGATGTTTGCACTCATGCTCATGTGTTTACATAATTAATTTAACTATTACCATGCTAGTTTTTTAACAAAAGGAAAGGGTATATTCATATCCATATGGTTGGGCAGATTTTGCTCTCTTATCAGAACCAACACATAAAACTGCTAACCACTGATAAAGAACATAGAACTTGCTGTGCATGGTAGCACATGCCTATAATCCCAGTGACTCCCAAAGCTGAGGCAGGAGGATCTCAAGTTCAAAGCCAGCCTCAGAGACTTAGTGAGACCCTAAACAACTTAGCAAGACCCTGTCTCAAATTTTAAAAAAATATTAAAAGGGCTGGGGATGTAGATCAATGGATGAGCACTCCTAGGTTCAATCCCTGGTTTAAAATATATTTATACATATATATATATATATACATATATACATATATGTATATATTTTTTTAATTTATCTCTAACTCACAATTGGCAAAAGAAATAAGAAATTTCAGCAAGAAGAGGAATAAATCTAGTTCTAGTTCTGAGGAGATCAGCAGATACAGCCTCAAATGCAGAGCTGCAGAGCCCTGCACACCATCCAGGAAGGCAGCTCCTTTTCCAAGTCAATCACATGAAGGATTAAGGGGAATGACATGGACACCCTCACCTAAGCACATCTTCTCTCAACATTGATTCTTTCTCCCACAGGCCCAGAACGATGGAGCCAGCCAACCAATAGAAAAATTACTCATGTCATTAATTGACCATTATACTGATTATAATCTCAAATTTCTTATTCATCTTACAGTGAGAGGATTTTTACATCTATGCTCACTACCATGCAACTTGCAATGAGTACCTACAAAGGGTACATGCTCTACCTTATCCTCGGACTTTGGACTTGGTCAAGTCACTTGCTTTGGCCAATGAACAGTGGGCAGAATGCCTTATGTCGTGTCTAAACAAAAAGTTTAACTATCACCCAATGATTCAGACATTATCCTTGCCCCTCTGGCAAACCACAGCTAATAATTAAGCCTAGATCCCAAATTATGCAGACATGGGTCAGAAAATCCAGCTGCAGCAAAGCCTCAGCAGATCTACAGATCTGCAGCCAACATGTAATAGAAGTAAGCATTTTGTTGTTGAAAGCTGCTGCAATGTGGGGACTATTTCCTCCCTGCAGCTTACCTAGGGAAAGCTGGCTGAAGACCCAACTGTAGCACGATGATTTCTATGCATCCAACATTTAGTGATTATTTTTAAAGTCTTTAAGTAGACAAAAATAAAAGAGAACTTCCTAAATCATATCAGGAACGCCTACAAAATCTTAATGCATTATATGTCACATAATAGTGGCCCTTTTTAGCTTTTACATTAAGGATGTAACATGAAAGAGTATCGATTGCCAAGCAGATGATTCAATACTACGTTGGATGTTCTAACTAATGTAATAAGAAAAATCAAAGATTTGGAAATTGAGAAGGAAGACACAAGTCACTGTTCAAGTCACTGTTTCAAGCAGAAATGTCTACTGGTCTTAGCAGTCTACATGTAGGACAACTCAGCAACATTGATTGGCAAAAGGTCTAAATATAAAATACAAACATTTCATATTAAACAATTGGATGGTTTCAGTAGACTGCATTATTTTTCAAAATAGATGCTGCCCCTCTCAACAAGACCTTCTCCTTAAGAGAAGTGATTTCAAGCTAGGACAAGACTCCTTTTGGCCATTGTCACTGGGCAACATGATGTATTCCACTTCTGCAGAGGTGATCTATGGCCACGTGGAAAGGTAGACCCAAATAAATCAAAATTGCTTCACACTGAACTCTACAAGTATCTTTAAAAGATTCAAATAGGGGCTGGAACAGTGGCTTAGTGGTTGGAGCACTTGCCTGGCATGCAAGAGGACCCAGGTTCAAACTCCAGCACCTCGTACACAACTAAGTATCAGAGAAACAAAGGCCAGCTGAAAAAATAAATAAAATTGATTCTCACACACACACACACTCTCCGCTTCTCTTAAAAAAAAAAAAGCATCTGCATGTACATAGTATACTCATTGTACTCTGCCTCACCTTCTCTTGACCCACAACTTTACTCCATTCATTGCCTAAAGATCAGCTCTACAAAGGAACAGTGTGACAGCATTTGCCCCAGCTGCACCTGAAATTTTCTCAGCTGCCCCAACATGGAATACTTGCAAAAATTTTCTCAGTCATTTTGATATATGCACAAAATCTGTATGCACAAGTAAGTTAGTGCCATCCTAGGCATCCCTCAACCAATGAAGTGGGGAGTCAATAGATAATTATCCTCCTCTGTTGTGTCTCAGGTGTACAATTCTGACATGCATCCTAACCAGATCACCAGGGTCCCCCAGTGGAATTGAGCTGTATGTGCTAATAGATGCAGCAACTTCAATAACACTTCCTTGTGTTGGCATTCGCTCTTCTTGTTTTGCTGCTCCCAGTTCCCCTTTGTTGTCCCCTTCAAGTACTTCTAAAAGAAACAATCTGCACACAAATCAGTCTCAGATTCTGCTTTAAAGAGGAACCCAGGCTAAGATAGTAAAAATACAAGAGTATTTCTACAACATATCTAGGAAACTTGACCTGACAGATATAAGAATCTGCATTGCTCTCAAGTGGGTGTGGAGCATTCATGAATAGTAACAGATGCTAAACAAAGCACAGTTGCAACAAATTTTAAAATATTGCATTCATACAGAATATTTCTCTGGCCTCAATGGACTTAAGTTAGAAATAGAAAATAAAGAATAACTAAAAAGAAATCAATGTTTCACAGACAAACTACTAAGTAAGGCTTCAAAGGGAAAAAATTAATACAATTTAGTAGGGAAAAATTAATACAATTTAGTAATGGTCTGAAATTTTAAAAAATTACCAATAAGAAAAATGTATCATACCAAAACCAGCTAGTTATGCTGAAGCTATAATTTCACTTAGCAGAAAAGAAAGAAAGCTAAAAAGTCAATATGATCTTATTCCCTGTATCTAAGATGTTAAAAATTGTACACTAAACCAAAGTAGATTGACATGTAGAAACAAGAGCAAAACCTATTAAACAGAAGACAAATGTTTAAAATGGAATAACAGAGATTAAAAAATAGTTATTGAAAGACTAAGAAAGCTGTAAACCTACAAGATTAATAGGTTTGCCAAGTTTAATAAATAAAAATAGAGGATTTAGTTAAAATTGAAGCTCAGATAAATATAAATGAAACATTGGTAATTCATAAGGACTGGGAGAGGTGGTGCATGCTTATTAATCCAGTGACTTGGGAAGCTGAGGCAGAAGGATCACAAGTTCAAAGCTAGCCTCAGCAACTTAGGCCCTAAGCAACTTAGCAAAATCCTGCCTCAAAATAAAAATTTTTTTTAAATGTGCTGGGGACATAGCTCAGTGGTTAAGCACTCCTGTGTTCAATCTCCAAAACCAAAAAAAAAAAAGAGAGAGAGATTCATGAGGACCTATTTATGTTTTCAAAATTATTCACAATTTATCTGAAAATCAAATTTAACTGAGAATTCAGTATTTCATTTGAAAACCCTAAAACTGGTTGAAAAAACACAGAAAAGGAAAAAACTATCAAACTCAGGAATGGAAAAGAGAAATAATTGCACATATCACAAATATAAAAAGATAACAAAATTATAAACAACTTTAGGATAATAAATTTGAAATTCTAGATTAAAAATTAATTCTTGGGAAATGAACTCACCAAAACTGGCACAAAAACAATTTAAAAATATGAATAGTCCAATATTTACTACAGAGATAGAATCTTATCACTTCAAATTGTCCACAGAGGCTGTAGTGATGGCTCAGCATTTGGAGTGCTTGCCTGGCATGTGCAAGGACACAGGTTCAAACCCCAGCACCACATGTAAAACACATATATTTAGAAAAAAATATATATTTCAAAAAAAGATTCATATCCCACCAGGCATGGTGGTGCATGCCTATTATCCTAATAACCTCGAAGGTTGAATCAGGAAGATCACAAGTTCCAAACCAGCCTCAACAACTTAATAAGATTCTTTCTCAAAAAATAAAAAAGGAGTAAAAGGACTAGGGATGTAGCCCCATGGTAATGTGCCCTTGGTTCAATCCCCAACACACACACACACACACACACACACACACACACACAAACCACAAGATTCATAACCTAAAAATAACTTCTACAAATCAATAAGAAAAATACAGGTAATGCAATTTTTTTAATTAGAAGAATCTTAAACTCATCCTGAGCAAACTAGGATATTGAAATACCCAATGAGTATAGGAAACATTTTTAATAGCATTACTAATATAAAAAATGAGAATTTAAAACAACAATAAGATACCACAACACAGCCACCAGAGTGCCTAATGTGAAAAGTTCTGACATTACTGAGTGTCACCGAAATATACTGACAACACCAAAACTTTCATACACTACTAATAGGCTGGCCAATCACTTTGGCAAATGTTTTGTTCAATGTATGCTTGCACTGAGCATGGCAATTTCATTTCTACATATGAACACAACAAAAATTCATTAATAAGTATACATTTATAAATAGCAAAGTTCATAGCAGATTTATACCTAACAAAAAATAGGTGTAACACAAATTTCAATATCTATTAAATGGATATGTAAATTATAAAAGAATTAGTTAATGGAATACTATTTGTTTGTTTGTTTTTTAAAGAGAGAGGGACAGTAAGAGAGAGAAAGACAGAATCAATTTTATTTAGTTTTTCATGTGACCTTCACTGCTCTGACACTTTATTGTGTGCGTGGTGCTGGGGTTTGAACCTCTGTCCTCATGCAAGTCAGGCAAGTGCTGTAACCACCAAGCCACTGCTCCAGTTCCACACTATTTGTTAATGAGAATGAAGTAACACCAGTCCACACAAAAGAATAGATGAATCTTTGCAATAATGATGATGAACAAAAGCTACACACAAAAGAGTATATAATAAATGATTCCATTTATATAAAGTTGAAATAAACCAGCAAAATTGATCTAAGATGATGGAAGTCAGAGTAGAAATTACACATAGGGAAAAGATAGGCCATGTCTGGGAGGGACTCAGAGGGATTTCTGAAGTGCTGCCTCTGGTCTGTTGTCTGATTCAGGTTATGGTTTCATGGGTGTGTCACTTTGTGACAATATATCAGGCATATACATATGTAAGATTTGTACAGTTGAGTATGTTTGTGTCACTCTTTAATAAATAATTTAATTTAAAGATGTCTGAAAATACCATGTGTTTGTGTACATATGGTGCAAAAAGAAGTCTCAAGCAGTAGATGAGACCATAGACTGGTAATCTCATTTTGAAAACAGTTTGGCATTTCCCACTAAAGTTGAAGGTATGTAGAAGTTTTAACCCAACAATTGCATTCCCAGTTAATGGGCCATAAAGACTCATGTAAACATGTATCAGGATATATGTTCAAGAATATTTTTACTGGTATTATCCATAATAATAAAAAAAACTAGACAAGAGAAAAATCAATGTCCATCATCTCTAAAATGAACAGGTAAATTGTAGTACATTCATAAAGGGCAAATGATGGCCAACGCACATCATGGACAGATCCCACAAACATAATTTTAAATAAATGTTACAAAAGAATACATGCATATCATCCCATTTCTAAAAGTTCAACAGACTAAATTAACTTACATTGTCTACAGGTGCATACATAGGCTTTAAAAACTATAGTTCTGGTTGAATTTCATCATGGCAACCCGTGGCAGAGCTGAATAAAAAATCTCTCCATGAATGCGGGACACCAACAGTGGAAGAAGTGCCTTTCTGTGAAGTGGGTGAATACAAAATTTCTCCCTAAATTCATTACTATCCAAGTAAAGAAGTGAAATGACACGGAGATGTGGACAAGCTAAAAATACAGGATATCTCAAATAATAATTTTCCAGTACCAGTTACCCAGACGGCAGGCTGTGGATTTGCCCCAGAGAGGAGGAAGCTGTGCACACATAAAGAAACTCAGACACAGTGATGAGTGCTCAATGGAGGCTAGGCATGGGACTCTGATGCTCCAGGGCTGTGACAGCAGCAGGAACCGAGGGACGGCTTCAATACACACAAATTAGAGTCCCCTGAATCTGATTGCATGAAGAAACATGGTGGTGGCTGCCATTTTGAACCTTCCTGGAGGGTGGTACAGGAAACTGCTTCAAGAACAGTGAACCCAGATCCATAGTGGAATAGTGAATATTTAATTTCCTTTCCAGAGCTATCAGACAAGAGAAGGAAATCAAAGGAATTTGAATAGGAAAAGAGGAAGTCAAGATAACTCTATTTGCTGATGACATGATCCTATACCTAGAAGACCCAATAAGCTCGACCAGAAGACTTCTAGAGCTTATATACAATTTCAGCAAAGTCGCTGGCTATAAGATCAACACTCATAAATCATTAGCTTTCCTTTACTCCAGCAACAAATCCACTGAAGAAGCAATTAGGAATTCTGTCTCATTCACAATCTCCTAAAAAAAAAAAAAAAAAAAAAAAAAACTTGGGTGCCAGGAGCCAGCCCCAGCTGAACTCAGGTCCCCAAAGGAGGAGTGGAGTCGGTGCAGAGGAACAGCTGGAATCTCTGGGACAATTTGTAAACTGACACAGTTCCCTACTTGAGCAAAATGCCATCCGTACTTTATTGTTGAACATTTTTATTCAGGTGCACAAACAAGACTTTCATTATCTGCTTCATTATACAATTCTCTTTTCAGTTTCCCAGTATAAACTTAAAGTATCAACCATTAGTACAATTCATGCCCTCAACTTCCCCACCACCACCACCACAATGACCGTATGTAGCTAGTTGGTATAAACCATTACTTTTTTCCTTCAGATGTTTCTTTAAACCATTACCTCATTTGATAAGAGAAGCATTTAAAGGTCACTGTACTACATAAATTTAGAAACCCTATCTTAGAATAAATGAAAAGATTCTTGTTAACTAGGAACCACATGTGACCATCTAAACTGCTTCAGGACACCAGACATAAAACTATCCAGTTTATCATAAAGTCATGGTCAAATTCTCATGGACTGTCTCATGCACTGTAAAAAGAAGCCTTATTTTTTAAAAGAATAATGTTGTTCTTAGTTCCTTTAAACCTGCTTTGATAAATGACAGAAATCAAACATTTCCCCAAATGCTGTCTCTCTATTTCATTTAGAGGTTTCTTAATTAGCTAGACTATGTTATAAACTATAATAAACCCTATACCCTATTAACTACTTAACCTGAAACTATTTTGATATTATAATCTTACTAGATATGTTATAGTTATGCTGGGTCCTATAATTGTTAATTCTATAAAATATTTGTGCCTCTTAATCTATGGGCTGAGGTTAAAACCTAACTTCTACAAAGACAAGAAAGGCAAATGTGTCTTATTTACTGCTAAGGGGTCAAAACTCAATCTCTGCAAGAATAGGAAAGATAAACATGTCTTTCCGTAGACGTTTCACATATTACAGTTTCTTTGTTCCTTAGTTCTAATTATTTTGCTTTATTATCCAATTTTATTTTAAAGTCAGTATAGCTTTATTTTCCATGATTTCTATATGTGTTATTACAAGTACTCCTTTCAACAATCTGCAACAGTTGTTTGAGTAATGCAATTCTTATAACAATCAGAAAGTTTCCAGTTTGAGTAAATTCATAATACATATAATTACTACAATATAGCCAATTTCTAGAAGGGATGGTTTTGACAGTCTCCTGGAATGCCGGCTTTGCCAGGCCCTTCCCCAAGTCTGGACTTTGTCAGACAGAAGCTTGGTGGACATTGCCTCCTCCACTTGGGCATCAATCTAACAAAGGATATTAAGGACCTCTACAACAAAAACTACCGAATGTTAAAAAAAGAAATTGCACAACACCTGAGTAGATGGAAAAACATTCCATGTTCTTGGTTAGGCAGAATCAATATAATCAAAATGGCCATTCTACCTAAAGCCCTATACAAATTCAATGTAATCTCCATCAAGATACCAATGACATTCTTCACAGATATTGAAAAAGCAATTCTCAAATTCATATTGAATAACAGAAGGTCTAGAATAGCCAAAACATTTACTCAGCAAGAAAGAGGAAGCAGGAGGTATCACAATTCCTGACCTGAAATCATACTATAGGGCTATAGTAGCAAAAACAGCATGGTATTGTTAAATGAAGACCAATGGTGCAGAATAGAAGATACAGAGACAAACCCTCAAATCTTTAACCATCCAATATTTGATAAAGGGGGTAAAAGCATAGTGTGGAAGAAGGACAGCCTGTTCAACAAATGGTGCTGAACAAACTGGACAGCCATATGCAGGCAACTGAAATTGGATCCTTACCTCTCACCCTGTACAAGGATCAAAAAAATGGTTCAAAGACCTGGAAATTAAACCAGCCACTATGCATTACACAACATACACATTACACAACATAGGTGTCGGCACTGCCTTCCTTAACAAGACTCCCATAGCACAAGAATTAAAGCCAAAAATAAATGAATGGTATGCCATTAAACTAAAAAGCTTCTGCACAGCTAAAGAATTACTCAAGAGTATCAAGAGAGAATCTACAGAATGGGAGAAAATCTTTGCCTGCTACACCTTGGAGAGAGGACTAATATCCAGAATATACAAAGAGCTCAAAAAACTGAACACCAAAACCACAAATAATCCAATCAATAAATGGACTAGGGAGTTAAATAGAAATTTCTCAATGGAAAAGTACAAAAAGCCCATAAATATATAAGAAAATGTTCTACATCACTAGCAATTAGAGAACTGCAAATCAAAACTTCACTGAGATTCCACCTCTCTCCTGTCAGAGTGGCAGAAATGAAGAATACAAACAACGACAAATGCTGGAGTGGTAGTGGGAAGAGAGGAAAACTTTCACACTGTTGGTGGGACTGCAAGCTTGTACAACCACTCTGGAAAGCAGTGTGGATGGAGACTCCTCAAACCCTAGGGCTGGAACCACCTTATGACCCGGCTATCCCACTCCTGGGTATTTTCCCAAAAGAGCTAGAATCGGCATACCACAGAGATACAGCTTCATTAATGTTTATAGCAGCTCAATTTACTATAGCAAAATTATGGAACCAACTCAGATGCCCCTCACTGGACAAGTGGATTCAAAAACTGTGATGCATATATACAATGGAATTCTACTCTGCTATCAGAGAGAATGATATCATGGCATTTGCAGCCATGAGACTCAAGGGCCCAATGCTTTCTCTCATATATCAAAGCTGGATTCCAATTGGAAACAGACTGAAAGTTGGATAAGCTTAATAATAACCTCAGCATGGGTGAATTTTTACACAAGCAGGGAGAACCTTGCCTATGACACTGGGGGATGAAGGGAAGGGGTTGCAGGTGGGAATAGGAGGGATATCAATAACTATAGCTATTTCTCTTATCCAAACTCAAGAGCCAAATAGATTCAGAAACATAAGAGAATGATCATCATAGAATCAAGTTAGTGGTGACTGAGTGCTGGCTATATTCCATTTCATAACATGGTGACATTTACACAAGCATCTGCTCCAAAATCCTTCATTAAAATGTACATATAAACTATTAGCCCTTCCTGCATGGGTGATCAATTTCCCAATTGAAAACCAAAATCCAACCCAAGAGGTAGAAGCAACCTAAATACCCATCAATCAATGAATGGATAAAGAAAAAGCCCTATGTACATACAATAGAATATTTATTTACCCTAAGGAATCTTGTCATATGTTATAACATGGATGAAGCCTGAGGACACTATACTAGGTGAAATAAGCCAGTCTCTTAGACATGGTTAAGATGGGAAATTTCACCTTATATCTTTTTAAACTCCCTCCCACCTCCCCCCAATACACACAAAGACAAAAACAAACAACTGGCCTACACTTTCAGGTTAGATAAGTAATTCCTAACCAAGCTCCAAACTAGCCTCATCATTCACCATTCCTACCCTTTTTCCCTTAATTTAATCTTCAGTAATACTGAACGACTCTTCAAACACTCTCTTTGTATAGATCACTATTTCTTGCCAAAAAAAAAAAAAAAATGCCCTACCTTCATTTGATCAATGTTGGAATCTAACCTATTCTTCATACCTCTACTCAGATGAAGCTGACACTCCCCTATCAGGATGGACCAAGAGCTTCTCTTTTTTCTTTTTTTAACGTTTTATTAAGGAATTGAGTTATTATAAAATCATAAATGCATATAAAGTAACAATATGATACACATCTGTTCTTAAACCAGAATTACCCTCACATCTCACACACCCCAGTCACTTGATTCTTCTATATTTCACCCCTACAAGTGATATAAATGCTTAGATTGTGAATTTTCCAGAATTAAACGATTGCATAAGCATTATTTGGATCCTCAGGGGGTAGAGTATGCTACATTTTGATTGTCTCCCTAGATCCCACCCTATTCTTCCTCCCTCTCCCTTTCCCCCATCTACATCCCTCCCCACATATATATCTATGGTTGCCATAGATTATGTGTCACTACACCTTTTCTGGGTCTAATATGTAAGTATGACAATCTTTCACCCAAGCCTGAGTTTTGCTCTAGCCCCTGCCTGTCAGCGAGAGAAAACATTCAACCCTTGACTCTGGGTTTGGCTAACTTCGCTTAGCATGATTTCTTCCATTGCCATCCATTTATCTTCAAAGGCTGCAATACCATTGTTTCTAATTGCTGAGTAGAATATAGAATTCCATTGTGTGTGTGTGCATGTGTGTGTGTGTGTGTGTGTGTGTGTGTGTGTCACAGCTTTTAGATCCATTCATCCAGTGAGGGGCATCTGGGTTGATTCCATAATTTAGCTATTGTAAATTGAGCTGCCATAAACATAGATTTTCCTGTGTTGCTGTAATGTGCCAATTTTAATTCCTCTGGGAAAATGCCCAGAAGAAGGATAGCTGGATTATATGGTGAATCCATCCCTAATTTGTTAAGTAGTCTCCACATTGCTTTCCAGAGTGGCTGCACCAGTCTGCAATGCCACCAACAATGTGGTAGTGTTCCTAGCTCCCCACAACCCCTCCAGCATCTGTTCTTGTTTATTTTCTTCATTTTTGCCAATGTGACTGAAGTGAGGTAAAATCTTAATGTAGGAAAGACAGCCTATTCAACAAATCATGCTGGACAAACTGAACAGGCTTCCACCGGAAGTTGATAATAGATCCTTATCTCTCATCCTGCATTAAAATCAAATCAAAATGGATCAAGGAACTAGGAATCAAACCAGCTACCATAAAATCGCTAGAAGAAAAGTTAGGACCAACACTCCAGCATTTGGGAGTAGGCAAACACTTTCTCAACAAGACTCCTAAAGCAAAAGAATTAAAATAAAAAATAAAAAATCAATGACCAGAATGCCATTAAATTAAAAAGCTTCTGCATCACCAAGGAATTGATCAAAATTGTCAAGAGACAACCTACAAAACAGGAGATAATCATGGCCTGTGATTCCTATGACAGGGGACTAATATCCAAAATTTACAAACTACTCAAAAAACTTAATATAAAAAATACAAACAATCCAATCAGTAAATGAGCCAAAGAACTAAATAGAAACTTCTCAACAGAGGAAATTGAGATAGCCAATGAATACATGAGAAAGAGCTTCTCTTATCATCCCTCCACAAGACAAATATCTCCACAGCAGCACAATGCTATCATGTAAATACAGGCTTGCAGACTGTGATCTATACTTTGTATTACCAGAGACAAGTATCTAGTTAAACTTTCATCAAGCAAGTTTTTTTTTAAAGGGAGAGCAGGACAGTGAGAGATTGTGGGGGAGATCAATTTTATTTAGTTTTTTATGTGGCACTCATTGCTGCAACACTTTGTTGTGTATGTGGTGCTGGGGTTTGAACTCACATTCTCGGGCATGTCAGGCAAGTGCAATAACCGCTGAGCCACCGTTCCAGCCCCTCAAGCTGGTTTTTGATTGATAAGCTGCATGAGTAAGTGGCATTTTATCCAGAAACCAAAAGCCTGAAAGAAATGGGGAATTTTGATAGCCAGGTTGACATAAGCATTGTTATTGAAAGATTTCATTTGAGAGCCAAGGAGAAGAAAGAGAAGGTTTAGCCTGGGGGAGATAATGCCAATTGTGTGTCAGGTGATTATCAGGAATTCAAACCATATGTAGAAGATCACAGAATAAAGGGTAGTTGAGTAACTAGAATAATGCACAGAAGTAATGATACGCATAGTCTCCAAACACAAGCAGGTTGTAACTAATACCCAAGCTTCAACTCCCTAAGCATAGCTCAGAGACCAGTATATCATTGTCACAAGGTTGGGAAACTCCAGGGCACAGGAAAAACTGCTCACAGAGCAAAGGTTGGGAACAGCGTGGAGGGCCCCAGATCAATCAGCTATTGTAATTGGATCAGGACAAGTACTAGGGGGGGAATTTTATTTCTCTTGACCCTAAAAGTCCTGGTGCAAATCAAAGAAAGGCAATTCAGTTCACAAGTCTTGGAAGATGTTAGTGATCTTGGGGATTAATGATGCTAACAATAATAACTAACATGAGGTATTTACAATGCCTGATCCTTTACCTCTCCCCCCACCCAAAAAAAAATCTCTTCTTAATTCTCACCATTAACCCCATTTAACATATGGGAAAGGGAGGAGCTAAGAGTGATGAAGAAATCTGACCCAAAGTCACAAAGCTAGTGGGGTGCTGCCAGGAACCCCATGTCATCCTATTCCAGAGCTCCTAACCATGTACTTTTAATTCAGCTAGCTCCCAAGTGCATGAATAAGGCTTCTGTAGGGAAAATAGAAACCCTTTCCCAACCCTAGGCAATATGATCTTTCCCCTTTATTCAGAGTTATTTGTTTTGAGAAATCCACCATTCTCTTCTTATGTCATTCCCCTTACAAACTGTCGGGAGCGGGATCCGCCATGCCAAGGTGGCGCCTGAGGCTAGGGCACCGCCCAGTTCTTTGAGGAAGTAGAAGCTGGCTGTAGTGCGCTTGCGTGGCATTTAGGGAAAAGTCAGAAGCCCATTGGTGCATATGAATCTATTGGTCACGTGTGCTGTGAGCTGTATATATGTGGGCGGATTTCCGGGGAGAGAGAGTTCGGGCGAAGAGGAGAAGGGAAGAGAGAGGAGGAAGAAGAAGATCGACCAAATAAAAGCTCTCCCAACCCAACCACGTGTCGCGTCTTCTCTGCGGGCAGAGGGAACGCGATAACAAACTCTACAAGAGGTCTTGGTGCCTAGATCCTTCCACTATGGCAACATCAATAAACCAACAAAATGTGCAGAACTATATCAATCATGCACAGCACTTAAGGAAAGAGATTTTTGGGGATGGTTGTGTTAAGACGTAAGCAAAGGGGTTGGGGATTTAGCTCAGTGGCAGAGCGCTTGCCTAGCATGTGCAAGGCCCTGAGTTTGGTCCTCAGTCCTAGAAAAAAAAAAAAAAGACGTAAGTAAATTCAGGTATAATGAATGAGTATAATGAAGATCATTATTATCTGTGATGTCATTGGTTTTAGATTCTGGAGGATTGATAACAAAGGCCAGAGTAGACTCCTCAGTTGAGGCTGGGTCCTCTGACTCCCACACTGGATCAGGAGCTGGCTCACCCCAAGTCCGCAGCAAAAACAAATTATGATTTTCTGGTAGGCACATGAAATGGACAGTTGATGCCACTACAGGCCTCCAACAGTCCACTAGATATGAAAAGACCACCACAGATAGATTTTAAGGCACAGAGGACTGTCCACTGCTGGCCTGACCAATGCTGAGAGCTGATAGAAAGACAAACAACATCACAAGATTTAAAAGAAAAGCATCCCAGATGTAAGCGACTTCACTGAAACCTGTAAGCAAGGGATGGGTGAAGACCACCTAGCATGAATCCTCCATGGATGGAGAGACTGGAGAAAAGAGGTGAGACAGGGCAGGGGACAACACAAAGCCAACTGTCACAGGTCTGCAGTGACCCTGCAGCAGAAGAAAGAAAGTAAGAAGAGGAACTCTCCACATCAGCTCACCCCAG
Source organism: Aplodontia rufa (assembly GCA_004027875.1). NCBI lineage: Eukaryota > Metazoa > Chordata > Mammalia > Rodentia > Aplodontiidae > Aplodontia > Aplodontia rufa. Next base: position 9,784 of record PVKS010014964.1, on the reverse strand, counting down.
ACAGGGAAAGCAGATAAAGGAAACCACTTACTCCACCTTTCACTTTCCTGATGACCTTGTTCACTGGCACTTACTAGCACCAGCACGATATAATAGCAAGGGAGCTCCTCAGGCTTAAAGAAGATAGTCAGAAGAAAAGGCTATTAAACCACAACGAAGATCAGAAGCAAAGACTTTTGAGTAAAGCTAAATAAAGAGAACTACAACTATACTCCAGCTCAAATGTAAAAGAAACAAATTATCCAGTCCCTACCATTGAAAATACACTCCGTTGGGGCTGAAGCAGTGGCTCAGTGGTTACAGCGCTTGCCTGGTACGCACATTCAAGCGAATTCAAACCCCAGCACCACATCATACCCTATGAAGTCTTGGAGCAACCAAAGCCACACTAAATAATAAAAATTGTTTCTTTCTGTCTCTCTCTCTCTCTCTCTGAAAGAAAGAAAGAAAGAAAGAAAGAAAGAAAGAAAGAAAGAAAGAAAGAAAGAAAGAAAAGAAAAAGACAATGCACTCCATCATTGGAGAGGCTCTTCATCCATGAAACAAGGCATGAGGCATTCAGCTTAAGTTCCACGTGAATTGAATAGGCATTACCAGGAACTTCGGGAGAAGGAACATTCATTGCCTCCTGTAATCACTAAGGAAGGTATACAACCATGGAAAACTCCAACATGGATGGAATCATCAAGGTCAAGCTAATTTCCTCCCTTCCACCCCCAAGCATTGGCGTTCTCTGAAGAATCCAGCAAAGAGCAGGGTGCCATGGCACACACCTATAATCCTTGTTACTTAGGAGGCTGAGGCAGGAGGATCTCAAGTTTGAGACAAGCCTGGGTAAATTAACAAGACCCTGTCTCAGTATCTAAAAACAAAAAAAAAAAAAAACAATTTTTAAAGGGCTGAGTGTGTAGCTCAGTGGAAGAGCACTTGTCTAGCCTGCAGGAAGCCTTTGGTTCAATTCCCAGTCCTGAAAAAAGAAAGGTGGAATAGAATGGGGAAACTATGGGTTTCAGAAACTGGCAATTACATTTCGGATGTCGTTACTGCCATATAACATTCTGAGCTTCCACTGAGTGCTCATAGTTGTGTATAATAATACTTACTCAAAAGGCCTGCCACTGTGATTAAATGGGAGCACACATGTAAGGCCCTTTCAGTGCCGAGCACATTGTATTAAGAAATGCTCCCTCTTCCTTCTACTCTCACTGCCACATCCTATTATTCTACTCATTATTTGGATACAAAGATGAGCTGATCATCCACTTTTGTCAACACAACTATGAACTGCAGGCCAAATCAACCTGCCTCCTCTTTTTTTTTAATAGAGAGAGAGGGACAGTGAGAGAGAGAGAAAGAGAGAATCAATTTTTTATTTAGTTCTTCATGTGGCTTTTATTGCTCTGACACTTCGTTGCACATGTGGTGCTAAGGTTTGAACTCACATCCTTGCACATACCAGGCAAGCGCCGTAACCACCAAGGCACCGCTCCAGCCCCTGCCTCCTCTTTTTGTAAGCGAAGAATTATTGAAACAGAGTCACACTTGTTTGTTCTTATAATGTCTGTGGCTACTTTTCTGCTATAACAGCAGAGATGAATAGTGGCCACAAACACAGCATGACCCTCAGAGCTAGAAATAATATTTGGCCATTTACAGAAGCAGTTTGTGAGTCCCTGTCCCAGTCCCCTCCATTTGTGTTCCAGTTCTGCCTCAAGAGACTGATTTTCATGGGGAAGGTGCCTGTCTGATTCTGGGAACAGGACTTCCAGGATCTGGCCACAGCCTCAACAATAGCAGAGCAAACAGTAGTCATGAGAATTTCTGATAAGGAAGGCAAGCAAGCCAGAGTGAAAGACAAAACTTGATGAGGTAGACTCTGTGGTTTCCAGTCCTCCCATTTCTTCTACTTCTGGGCCTTTAAAAGCGGGGACCTGGGAGAGAGTGAAACAAGAATCACCATGCGCAGCATTGCTGGGAAAATGCAGGCCCTTCTCTTGTTGGTGGTTCTCTTGGTTCCTGAAGCTGGAACTGGTGAGTCTCACCCGAACCTCCCTGTCCTCTGGGTCTTCAACTCCCACTCCCAATGCGTTGGCCTGGGTCAGGGAAGACCCTAAAAGGAGACTGCACGATCCCTTTGCAAGTGTTCCAGGGGAAATCTCGACCTGGAAGAGTCATACTCCTTCCCTCAGTGGCTGGCAGCTTCCTAGGGACAAGAAGTCTTGGGTAAAGAAAGAATCAGAGAGAGAACTGATTCTCGTTCACCTGCTTCACCCCCAATTCTGGTTCAAGGCCCTTCTCTGGCCTCGGCCTTGCTTTGAGGAGGTCAAGATGAGGATGTGAAGAAAAGTCTAAAAGAAATGACCACTCAGAAATAAGCCAGGCCATTGTGTTCTGAAAAGTAAGATGGTGATTCAGAGGGTGGCCTGGGGTAGGGGAAGAGAAAAGAAGGGGCACAGAGGGGCTGAGCCTTAGCCTTTGTAAGAGGAGGACCTGGCTCAGGCGCACTCCCTGGGCTCTCAGTCCATCGTCCTCACCCTGTGCCCTGTTGGGAGGCTCTGTCAGCCTGAGACGGGGGACCCGGGACTCTCTGTTCCAGAGGAGATTATTGGTGGCATTGAGTCCAAGCCACACTCCCATCCCTTCATGGCCCACCTGGTAATCATCACCAACACTGGTTCTGCTGTCACCTGTGGTGGATTTCTCATAAGTCAACAGTTTGTGATGACAGCTGCTCATTGTAAAGGAAGGTAAGAAGCTTTGGAGTGTTCTCTCTTGCATGAGGAAGGATAAGATCCAGAGTTAAAGACAACTTTGAAGTAGTCTTGAAGAGGGCCCTGCTCATCTCTAGCTGGTCAGCAATGTTTACCGGGAGGACCTGGGATTGGTCATCTCCATCTCTGGAGGCCAGGGCTTGGTACAGCAAAGCCCAGGTCAAGGCAAGTCAGCACTGCCCTTCTTGTCCTGGTGCCAGCAGAACTCCCAGTGCTGTGTCCTCCAGAGACCCTCTTTCCTGAAAAGACCTGAGTCCCCCTAGCGCCTCTGCACTGGGAAGGAGGAGGGTCTAGTGTCCCTTTGTTCAGAATGGGTACTTGTCAGGCACTTTTTAGAGCCTCTCTATTTCCTCTCACAGGGAAATTACTGTCATTCTTGGTGCTCATAACATAACACAGGAAGAACCCACATGGCAGAAGCTGAAAGTTGCCGAACAAATCATTCACCCAAAATACGACAACTTTATCAAACTCCACGACATCATGTTACTGAAGGTGCCATTACCTTTCTTGCCCTTCCTCAAGTCTTCTCCTGCCTGTGCGCTTTCAATCTCTCTTCCAATCATATGCCTGGGGCCCACTCTCCCACTCCATGTCATCACAGCCCCACTGGGGGAGAAACTTGGCCCTGCCCCAGGGACCCTCTGCCATTCCACCCACCTTCCACTTGCCTGGAAATCTAGCTCTTTTCCCTCCCCTCACAGCTGCAAAGGAGAGCCAACCTGACCCATGGTGTGGGGACAGTTCCCCTGCCCACCCGGTCTGCCTTTCTTCAACCTGGAAGAGTGTGCCTGGCAGTTGGCTGGGGAAAAACAGGACTGATGGATCCAGGGTCAGATGTCCTGAGAGAGGTGAATCTGAAAATCATGGATGGAATGGCCTGCAACTTTCAGTTTTACGATAACAACTTGCAGATCTGTGTGGGCAACCCTGGGAAGATGAAATCACCATACAAGGTGACCACATGCCTGCACATCCTCCCCACACAGGGAAGCACATCCTTGGGAGGAAGGGAGGTTGAAAGGTGGCTTAGCATGGTGACTGGTATCTGTGTTCATGGATTCCTAGCCCTCTGGAAACTGGAATCCTCCTTTTGGGTCTCTTATTCTCATGTCTAAGTCCCATCTCTAAACTTCCCATCCATTCTGCCACCCAGAGCTCCAAAAGAGAAAGGAAGAGGGTGGAAGGGACAGGACCTGGAGCAGTGGGCCCAGTCAAGAGAAAGAAAGCAGCCCTAAAAAGCAGCCCTAAACCCCTAACCAATGCCTCCATGGGGAGCCCAGACTGTAGACCTAACTCTGGATACCTTAGGACTAGCTGGGGTCTCCCAGCTAGTAGCAAGGGGAGAACAATCTGCTCATGATCTGCTTTCTCTAACCCACAGGGGGACTCTGGGGGCCCCCTTCTGTGTGCTGGGGTGGCCCACGGTGTTGTATCTTATGGAAGTAAAACTGCAGAGCCTCCCACAGTCTTCACGCGTGTCTCCTCATATTTGCCCTGGATTAAGAAAGTCTTAAAAGGCAATTAGCTGAGAAGCTGCCCCAACATGAGGAAGAGTGCCCCAGCCAGAGCTCTCCCTGGGTGGCCCTGGGATTCACAGCCTGAGCCCAGGGTGGCTCTTGGAGATGCTGGTGATTGTCCCCAGTGAACCTCAATAAAGATGCAGCCTCCAACAAGCGCGTCTCCACTTTGTGCTCACCGTGAGAGTTGGTTGACTTCCTCCCCGACAATCCCCTCTAGCTTTGCCAAAGAGCACTGGGCTCCTTTCTTGACAAGTTAATGATCTTCACTACCAGCTTCCCTGCATGTGATGTGGTGTTGTGGATTATCAAAGATCATCTGAAATAGGTACATCTGCACAAGAGGTTTTCACATCCAGAGTCACATAGGCACTGATTTAGCTTCTTCCTCCACTGCCCTCTCCTCCTCCTCCTCTCACATCTCCTCCCACAAACCCCATGGCTCAGTTACAGCAATTCATCTGCCCCCTGCAACAAACTGTCCATGACCATGCCAGAGATGGCCCTAGGTCTGGCTGTTGATACCTGCATCCCTGATACAGCTTCACTACCAGCCTCAATACTATGTCTGCAGCCAGAGGAGCATCTATCCTCAGAACACTTTGGGATGGGTCTGTGGGCTGAAGGGATCACAACAGATGGAGGGCATCAGCTTTTTCTGCAGCTGTACACAGGAAAAGTTCATTCCAGCTCAGGAGAGGGGTCCCCAAGAGCATTAGGGTGAGCCTAACCCCAGAACTACATCAGTCACCATTCAATTGTCATCTTCCCTAGAGATTCCACAGTATCTCCAGGTATCCCAGAAGAGGAAGAGCTGAATTAGCTTAAGTTCTCCAAAATGTCCTTCCCCAAGTAACCTGCAATTCTCTGAATCCCACAGCCACCAGCAACCACACATCCTGCTATAAGAGAAACAGGGCATGGACTCCAAGTAACTCTGTAGCACCCACAATTAAAGAGGACACACACAGGTCCCAACACACTCCCTAGGTGCCCAAGAAAATAGGAAAGACTCTTGATCACCACACCATGAGAAATAGCAGCTACTACTGGCTCCAGACCAGGGACCCAGCACCTTCACCTTGCCCTCTGCTTGCCAATCCACAGATCTGGGCTTCCAGATTTGCCACTGGTCAACACAGATGTAAAGTATAGGAAGCATAATGTACAAGACTGACTATAAACTCTCCTCTAACTCTATGTTGGGAAACAAGCACATGTGGTGGGAAAAACATTTTTCAGAATAGATCTTGTTGGGGTCTGACCTTCACTCCATCTCATCAGCTGCCCTGGAGTGATCATATTACTGTTTGCATGGGCCCCTTTAGGGCTGGATTGTGCTTTGTTGAGCTTGCTACTGTCGTGCAAAGGTAAAAGAAGGTGGGTCAGAATGTATTGACCACAGAATGTTCCTAACTTTTGTCTGTACTCAGAATCTGCATAACCCCTGGCAACTCCCTTAGAAGGATTATTGGTTCCTTGGCTGTCTCCCCTCCCTATAAAAACCCGTGTGCCTTGGTAATAAACGGATTCTGAGCTGCCATCCGCTGTGCGTGGTTGATCCGGGATTTCGGCCGCTGGCACTCATCCTCCTGATTGGACTCCCGGGGTATGATAAGGCGGGTTCGGATCACCCCGCCCGCCCTTGGGGACGCCTGAGGTAGCGACAGATCTCAAAAATTAAAGAGGGCTGGAGTGGTAGCTCAGCAGTTATGGCACTTGCCTGGCATGCACAAGGATGTGGGTTCTAACCCCAGTAAAACAAAGTGTTGGAGCAAAAAAAACCAAATGAAAAACTAAATAAAATTGATTCTCATTCTCTCTCATTGTCCCACTGTCTTTTAAAAAAAATTTAAAATCCTATGTTGGACCAGAATTAAAAGAGTGATTTTTTAAATTTTTTTCCTAACTCTGGTTTACATTTGTATAATTAAATAACAGTTTTTAAATGTGGCATACAAAGAGCAAAGACATTATGCATGCATTTCTTTAGAAGAATTGACTATGCACTAAGTTGCTACTGGGGCCCCATCACCTCTTTACCCCCAGATCCAAAGGACAGCAACATAGCCATGGCAGCCCTTCTTCCAAAGAAGCAGAGCAATTGGATACAGGGAGGTAGTGGGGAGCCTTCCCTGACAGTCTGGCCAACAAGAAGCACCGAGACTCCTGAGAACCCGGCTGAGTCTACAGGATGAACGGAAATCCAGGGGCTTCCAGGAAGGCAGTCAAAAGAGCATCACATGATGTCCCTCACTGAATGAAAGGATCCAAAAACTGTGGTACATATATACCATGGAATTTTACATAGCAATTAGAAACAATGATATTGCAGCCTTTGAAGGTAAATGGATGGCTATGGAAGAAATTATGCTCAGTGAAATAAGCATAACCCAGAGAACCAAGGGTCAAATATCTTCACTCATCTGTGGAGGCTGGAGCTAGACCCTGGCCATTGAGAAAGGAGGTCTATTATCATGTTTTAAATCCAGATAAGGTGTAATGTCATACAATCTAAGGAATTTGTAGAGATGTATTGGGAAGGGGGGCACAGATAAGGGTGGGTAAGTGTGGGGGGGTCTTGGGGTAAATCTAATTTTCAGAATATATATATTTTTTTTTCATTAGAAGCTTGTTTGATTGTTCAACAAATAAATTTCTGAATAAAATTTTAAAAAAGGAACATCACATGGACCCCTCATGTGAAAAGAGCTGTTGGTGGCCCACTCACTCCAAAAAAAAAAAGAAAGAAAAAAGATAAGAGCATCATTATCACTATAACATTAATTCTGAGATGTGGTGAATGGGACCCAACCAGTGGTCTTCCTGACAGAGAGAGTGATAAGAGAGTCACAGCATCACAAGGCCAGCAGGAGAAACTGTCCAGATAAGAGTTTTGCAAAGGGTAGCAGGAGCGGCAGAGCCAGGCAACTCAGTTTCCTGAAAGATCTTCATGAAGTACTACACCCTGCAGGACCCTCCCCACCACCAAGATGCCCAAGGGGAAGCTCAGCTCAGCCAAAAGCATGGTGCAGGAGGAGCCCAAGGGCCAAGTGGCAAGGTTGTCAGCCATACCTGCTGCGAAGGTGGAAACAAAGTCAAAACTGACAGCAAAAAAAAAGGATAAGTCTTCAGACAGAAACATGCAAATAAAAGGGGAAAAAAAGCAAAATAGGCCAAAGTGTCTAACCAGGGCAATAAAGTTTTACCCCCAGAAAACAGAAAAACTAAAATTGAGGAGAGTCCAAACTCTGGTGAAGCAAAAGAGAAAGAAGCCAAGTCAGATTAATTGTATGCCTCATCTTATCACTTTTCTCTGTTCTTTTTGTACAACCCAGAGGAAGATTTTTATCAACTACCTTGTAAAGGCAAGATTTTAGTAGCTCACCAAAAATAGTTTTAAGAAGGAGGGAATCCCACCATGTGTCATTTTTCAAGGTTCATGATTTTAAGAGATGTAATCGTTCTCTGGTTGTTTATTTTTGGTACAACAAGAAAATAATGGGATGTTGGATTATGGGTGGCTTTGTGCTGGGTGTCAGCTTATCATTGCTTGGGAGCAAAGGAGTAATTTTTTTCATCCTATAATGCAAAGCTACTAAATAGCAATTTGGAGTCACATTCATGCATTTAATGTTTTCAACAGTTGTAATAACTTCTATTCCCACATTGTAGAATTGTTTCCTAAAGATTCACTAGCCATAGCTAAATTATGAAACCAACCCAGATGTCCCTCACTGGATGAATGGATCCAAAAGCTGTGATATATATATACAATGGAATTCTACTCAGCAATTAGAAATAACGAAATTGCAGCCTTTGAAGGTAAATGGATGGCAATGGAAGAAATCATGCTAAGCGAAGTTAGCCAAACCCAGAGAGTCAAGGGTTGAATGTTTTCTCTCACTGCTAGAGCAAAACCCAGGCTTGGGTGAAAGGTTGTCAAACTCATGTATTAGACCCAGAAAAGGCTTAGCAACACATAATCTATGGCAACCATAGATATGTAATGGGGAGGTCGGTGGAGGGAGAAGAGGGAGGGATCTAGGGAGACAACCAAAATGTAGCATACTCTTTACCCCCCTGAGGATCCAAATAATACTTATGCAATCGTTTAATTCTGGAAAATTCACAATCTAAGCATTTATATCACTTGTAGGGGTGAAATATAGAAGAATCAAGTGACTGGGGTATGTGTGATGTGGGGGTAATTCTGGTTTAAGAACAAATGCATATCATATTGTTATTTTGTATGCATTAATGATTTTACAATAACTCAACTCCTTAATAAAAAAAAAATTTTAACAATTAAGGATGGATCAACCATACAACCCAGCTATCCTTCTACTGGGTAGTTTCCCAGAAGAGCTAGAATCAGCACATTACAAGTGACACAGCAAAATCAATGTTCGTAGCATCTCAATTTACAATACCTAAATTATGAAATCAACCCAGATGCCCTTCACTGCATGAATGGATCCAAAAGCTGTGGAGGGGGAAAATATATATATATATAAAATGGAGTTCTATTAGAAACTACAATTTGGCATTTGAAGGTAAATGGATGGCAATGGAAGAAATTATACTGAGAGAAATTAGCCAAACCCAGAGACTCAAGGGTCAAATGTTTTCCCTCATTCGTGGAGGAAAGAGCAAAACCTTGGGTGAAAAGTCAAGCTCATGCACTAGACTCACCAAAGTCGAAGTAACACATAACCTAGGAGAACCATAGATATGTGTAGGCGGGGAGGGATCAAAAATGTAACTTACTGGGGCTGGAGCGGTGGCTCAGTGGTTTCAGCACTTGCCTGGCAAGCACAAGGACCTGGGTTCGAACCCCAGCACCATGTACACAACTAAGTGTTGGAGTAACTAAGGCCATGTGGAAAACTAAATAAAGTTGTTTCTCTCTTTTAAAAAAAATGTAACTTACTCTTTACTCTCCCAAGAAGCCAAATAATACTTACACAATTAAAAAATAATAATAATCAAGCCTGGAGCAGTGGCTCAGCGATTACAGCAGTTGTCTGGCATACACAAGATCACAGGTTCAAACTCCAATACCACATACACAAAGAAGTGTTGGAGCAATGAAAACCACATGAAAAGCTAAGTGAAGTTGATTCTCTCTCTCACACACACACTGTCCCCTCTCTCTTTTAAAAAAAAAAAAAACCTCAATCATTAGCTAGGCATGATAGTGCATTCCTGTAATCCCATCTTCTAGAGAGACTGAGGCAAGAGGATTGCAAGTTCAAAGTCAGTCTCAGCAACTTAGTGACACCTTGTCTCAAAATTTAAAAGGGTTGGGGTTGTAGCTCAGTGACAGAGCATCCCTGGGCTCAATTTCCAGTATTACGAAGAAGAAGAAGAAGAAGAAGAAGAAGAAGAAGAAGAAGAAGAGGAAGAGGAAGAGGAAGAGGAAGAGGAAGAGGAAGAGGAAGAGGAAGAGGAGAAAGAGGAGGAAGAGGAAGAGGAAGAGGAGGAAGAGGA
>PVKS010014963.1:0-47100 GCA_004027875.1 Aplodontia rufa | reverse complement strand
CAGAAGAAGAAATTAGGAAATCAGTCCCATTCACAATATCCTTGAAAAGAATAAAACACTTGGGAATTAACCTAACAAGGGAAGTCAAAGATCTCTACAATGAAAATTATCGGACATTGAAGAATGAAATCCAACATGACCTAAGAAGATGGAAAGATGTTCCATGCTCTTGGTTAGGCAGAACTAATGTAATAAAAACAGCCATTCTGCCAAAAGCTCTATATAGATTCAATGCAATCTCCATTAAGATACTAATGTCATTCTTTACAGATTGAGAAAAAGCAATTCTCAAATTCGTTTGGAACAATAAGAAACCCAGAATAGCCAAAACATTACTAAGCAAGAAAGACGAAACAGGCGGTTTTGCTATAACAGATCTAAAACTATACTATAGAGCTTCAGTACCAAAGATAGCAAGGCACTGGTAACAAGATAGGAAGATAGGAATGAAGACCAATGAAACAGAATAGAAGACCCTGAAACAATCCCACAAATCTTTAAACATCTGATTTTTGAAAAAGGGGGACAAAATATTACACAGAGAGACAGCCTATTCAACAAATGGTGCTGGACAAACTGGACAGCCACTTGCAGAAGTTGAAATAAGAACCTTATCTTTCACCTTGCTTGAGAATCAAATCAAAATGGATCAAGGAGTTAGGAATAAACCAGCTACTGATAAAAGTCAAATTAGATCCAACACTTAAGCATTTGGGAGTAGGCAAAGACTTTCTTAACATGTCTCCTAAAGTGAAGGAAGTAAAGTCAAAAATCAGTGATTGGGATGTGATAAAGTTAAAAAGCTTTTGTACTACCAAAGAAATAATCAAAATTGTCAAGAGGCTTCCTACAGAATGGGAGAGATTCACGGTATTCATGGTATTTATGTACCACAGTTTTTTGATCCATTCATCCAGTGAGGGACATCTGGGTTGTTTCCATAATTTAGCTATTGTAAGTTGAGCTGCTACGAACAAGATTTTTCTGTGTCACTGTTATGTGCTGATTCTAAATCCCCTGGAAAAAATACCTAGGAGAGGAAGAGAAGGATCATAAAGTGGGTTCATCCCTAATTTTTTGAGGATTCTCCATACTGCTTTCCAGAGGGGCTGTACCAGTCTGCAGTTCCACCAACAATGTGCTAGTGTACCTATCTCTCCACAATCCATCTACCATTTATTTTTGTTTATTTTCTTCATTTTCTCCAATCTGACTGGCATGAGATGAAATCTTAATGTAGTTTTCTTTTTCATTTGCATTTCTCTGATTACTAGTGATTTAGAGTACTTTCTCATGTATTCATTGGCTTGATTAGTGTCCTCTTTTGAGAAGTTTCTATTTAGTTCTTTGACCCATTTATTGATTGGGTTGTTTGTGTTTTTGAAGTTGATATTTTTGAGGATTTTGTAGATTCTGGATATGAGACCACTGTCAGAAGAATCACACAGTCCGTGAATCTCTCCAATTCTATAGGAAGCCTCTTGACAATTTTGATTATTTCTTTGGTGGTACAAAAGCTTTTTAGTTTTATGACATCCCAATCACTGATTTTTGGCTTTACTTCCTTCACTTTAGGAGACATGTTAAGAAAGTCTTTGCCTACTCCCAAATGCTGAAGTGTTGGACCTAATTTGTCTTTTCTCAGTTGAAAGGTAGCTGGTAGCTGGTTCAATTCCTAACTCCTTGATCCATTTTGATTTGATTTTTGTGCAAGGTGAAAGATAAGGTTGTAATATCAACTTCCTTCAAGTGGCTGACCAGCTTGTCCAGCACCATTTGTTGAATAGGCTGCCTCTCCTCCATGTAATATTTTGTCCAGCATAATATTTTGCACAGCAGCTCAATTTACAATAATGTAATTGTGGAAACAACCTAGATGCCCCTGCCCCTCACTGGATGAACGGATCCAAAAACTGTGGTGTATGTATATGCAATGTTGTTCTACTCAGCTATCAGAAAGAAAAACATCATGGCTTTTGCAGGTAAATGGATGGAAATGGAAAAAAAATCATGCTGAGTGAATATGCCAAAGCCTTAAGGTTCAAATATTTTCTCTCATTTGCATAAGCTACAGTAAAACCAAACTTATGGTGAAAATTAGACAAGTTTATTACCAGACACACGAAATTTGAAGTATCACATAATCTGGGGAAATTATAGCTATGAGGGGTGGGGGAGAAAGGGGTGGGGAGAAGAGGGTGGAGAAGGAGTGATAAAGGGTTATTAATTCTGTATAGTACACTTGACTTCCCAGAGAAGCCAAATACTCATGCAGGTGTTTAAAACTTGAAAATTCAAAAATTTATATACATACATATGGACATTTATATGTAATATGGGGAATCACACTGGAGATAAGGAAGGGAGCATGGAGTGGGCAAAGTGGGGGAGATACTGGATAAGGATCAGGCTAAAATTACTTTGTCATTATGTATGCTTATAATAATGTGTAGCAATGAATCTCTCTAATAGGGAAGATCAAGCTGAATTTAAAAAAGAAATTCCTTCATGGTAAAAATTCCAAACAAATTAGATATAGACCAAACAAACCTCAAAACAATTAAGGACTGACATAACAAAACCACAGCTAACATCATGCTCCACAGGGAAAATCTGGTATGCCTGTAATCACAGTTACTGGAGATAGAGGAGTTGAGGCAGGAAGATCAAAAGTTCAAGGCCATCCATGGCAACTTAGTGAGACTGTCTAAAAATAAAAAAACTACAAGGGCTGGAGATGGATGTAGCTCAGTGGTACAGTACCCCTGGGTTCAATCCCCAGCATGGTGGGGGTGGGGGGGTCAGTGAAAAACAGTGTTTTCTCAAAGATCTAGGGTAAAATTTGCAAAATCTGAAACTCGAGGATGCACTCACCATACTTACTCAGCACAGAAGTAATGGCCAGAACAACTAGGGAAGAGAAAGAAACAAAGGGCATCCAAACTGGAAAGGAAGAAGTCAATTATCCCTGTTTGTAGAACACAAAATCTTATATACAGAAAAACCAAAAGAATACACTAAAAATCTGCTAAAACTGATAAATTCAGTAAAACTGTAGGACAAAGTGATCAACATTAAAAAAAATCAGTACCAGTTCTATGTAACACTCACAAACAAGAAAGCAATTCCATTTACAACAGAATAAAACATCTATGAATAAATTTACCCAAAGGTAAAAAGAACTAAAAAAAAATCAACTCTATAATGCTGATAATGAAAATGAAGATACAATAAAAAAAGACATCCCATGTTCATCAATTGGAACAATGCTGAAAAAATTTTCAAACTATTCAAAGAGATCTACAGATTTAATGTATTTCCTGTCAAAATACAAATGACATTTTTCATAGAGAGAGAAAACATACTCCGAAAATTCAAATGGAACTAGAAAAGACCCCAACTAGCCAAAGCAATTCTGAGCAAAAACAAGACTGGAGGCATTACATTAGCGGATTTCAAAATGTACTACCAAAGCTACAGAAACCAAAACAGCATATTTCGGAGACGGGGGGGTGGGGGGGTGGGGGGGTGGGGAAATAAACACCACAGACCAATGGAACAGAATAAAGGACCCAGAAATAAATTCATTTATTTACAACCAAATAATTTCTTTTCTTTTTTTTTTTTTTTAAGAGGGACAGAGGGATGGGGAGAGAAGGAATCAATTTCACCTAGTTTCTCAAGTGGCCCTTGTTCTTGACACTTAAGTTGTGTATGGGCTGCTGGGGTTTGAACCTGCATCCTTGAGCATGCCAGGTAAGTGCAGCAACCGCTGAGCCACCACCACTCCAGCCCAACAACCAACTGATTTTTGACAAAGGCACTAAAGAAAAAGTTGTCACTTTAATAAAAATGGGAAAACTGGATATCCATAGGCAAAAGAACAAAGCTAGATCCTTATCTCTCACCATATAAAAAGAATCAATTCAGAAAGGAAAAGAAGTTAAATATATTAGACCCAAAACCATGATACTACCAGAAGAAAACACAAGGTAAAGGCTTTAAGATACTGGTCTAGGCAAAAGTTGTTTTAGTTATGACCCCAAAAGGACAGGCAATAGTAGCACAAATAGACAAATGGAATTGCATCATCCTAAAAAAGCTGCTGCAGAACAAAGGAAACAACGGAGTGAAGAGATAACCCACAAAATAGGAAAAAATACTTGCAATCATTTCATCTAACACAGGACTAATATCTAGAACATACAAGAAACTCAATAGAAAAAAAAACTCCAAAAATAATCTGATTAAAATGGACAAATAATCTGAATAAATATTTCTCAAAACAAGATATACAGATGGGAAAAAATGCTCAATATCACTAGCTGATTCGGTTAAGACTTTCTTAACCCAATCAATGGACTGATCCCCTGAGAGTGATTAACTAAGTGGTAACTGAGGTATGCAGGGTATAGATGAAGGAGGTGGGTCATTGGAGATATGCCTTTGGGGTATATATTTTATATCTGGCAAGTGCCACTCACTCTCTCTGCTATCTGAGTGCAATGCCCTGGGCCATTTTCCTCCACCATACTCTTCCCCCATAATGTTCTGCCTCACCTTGAATCTCTAAGAATGGAACCTGCTATCCACAGATGGAGACCTCTGAAACCATGAGGCCCAAAATAAACTTTTCCACCTCTAATTGTTCTAGTCAGGTATTTTAGTCACAGCAACAAAATAACTGACTAAAACACTATCAATGAGAAAATGCAAACTAAAACCACATGAGATATCACCCCAATGGAATGGCTATTATCAAAAAGACATATACTTTTTGATACAGAGAAAGGGAAACTCATATACTGTTAGTGGGAATGTAAATTAGTATAGCCATTATGGAAAACAATACAGAAGTTTCTCAAAAAACAAAAAGAACTGCCATGTGACCCAGCAACCTACCACCAAGTATATTTCCAAAGCAAATGAAATCAATATGCTAAAGAGTCATCTACTTTTCCATGTTTATTGCAGTGCTATTCACAATAGCCAAGATATAAAATCAACCTAAGTTTCCATCTACAGATGATAAATGGAGATGGATACTATTCTGCCATTAAAAAAAAAAAGAATGAAATTCTATTTGTAGCAACATGAATAAAACTAGAAGACATCATATTAAGTGAAATAGGTCGGGCAGAAAGACAAGTATCACAGGATCTCACAAATCTGTGGAAGCAAAAAAAAAATTATCTCAGAAATACAGAGTACAGTAGTGGTTATGAGAAGCTGGAAAGCATAGGGGGAAAAGGGAGATGGAAAGAAGATGGTTAAGTAAAGGGATTCAGGTGAATAGGAAGAATAACTTCTAATGTTTTATGACACAGAAATGTAGCAAAAGTTTACAACAATTGTGTATTTCAAAAGTGTCAGGAGGAGTTTGTTCCTAACATATAGAAAGAAATGCTTGCGATAATAAACCAATTACCCTAATCTGATCAGTACCTGTTGTGTACATATTTGAAATACCACATTGTAGTCCATAATATATAAAATTATACATTTCTTAATTTAAAAATTTAAAAACATTTTTAAAAGATTAATAGCTGACTTCCCATCAGACACCATGAAATGACATATTGAAAATACTGAAATGAAAAAAAAACTGTCAACTAAGACTTTACCTAGAAAATATACCGTTCAAAATGAAGAGAAATTAAGACAGTCCTAGATAAAAAAATTGAGTCTGTCACTAATGGATCAATCCTACAAAAAACACTAAAGAAAGTCTCATTCAGGCTGAAATGAAAAGGACACTGAACAGTAGCTCGAATTCCCATAAAAAAAAGTAACTACATAGGTAAATATTAAAGTAAATATAAATGTATTTTTAAACCTTTTCTCATACCTGATAAGAAGTATAATTCGGTAAAGCAATAATCACATATTTATATTGATAGGCATACAATGTATAAAGGAGACATTTGTTAATACTGTTGAAATTAAGTTGATATTAATCCAAATTAAATTGCCACAAATTGAGGTATTAATTATAATTCCAGAGTAACCACTAATAACTCAATCACACAGCAAAAGAAATGACAAAATAAATTGGTACACTAGAAAATATTCATTTAACACAAAATACATTGAGAAATGAACAAAGGACACATGACACTGAGAACAGCAAAATGGAAAACAAATCATACTTCATCAGCAGATGCATGCAATGTAAAATGGATTAAAGTTCTGATTAAAAAGTTAACTGCTTTGGTTTGGATAGCTTTTGGTCCCCAAAGTTCCATGTCCTAGAAGTTGGTCCCCAATGTGGCAGTGTTGAGGTGCCAGAACCTATAAAAGGTGGGAACTACAAGAAGGTAATTAAATCATAAGAAAACTAATCTCAGAAGAGATTAATACAGCTCTCACAGGACCAAGTTAGTTCTCAAAACAGCATGCTGTTACAGAGCAAGCCACCCAAAATGCTTGATTCCTTCTACACAGTCAGTTCCCCTTTTGTTTCTCCACCACATTCGCCCTGGCCATTGCCAGGATGCCAATATGTTGCTGTTTCAACCCTCCAGCCAGCAGAATCATGAGCCAAATAAACCTCTTTACTTCATAAGTTACTCAGCCCCAGGTATTTTGTTATAGCAACACAAAATAGGAGTAAGATACCAAGGTAATAAAGGGGAGAAAAATCTCAAAAATAGAAGCAAAAGGTAAGAGATCAACAACACAAAAATACCAATAATTCGTATAGGCAAAAAAGTGGTCTGAATCCACATACTAAAAACAATAATGGCATACAGGATTAAAAACAAAATTTAAATATCAGTCACAAGAGACAAACCTAAGTATAAGGACACAAAGGCCAGCCAGGGCAACACAGCAAGACATGTCACAAAAAGGGGGAAATTTTCATCTCAAATGTAGGTGGATGCAGCAAAAATGTAGCCAAACATGGCAATTTATTAGCCTGCAGCACTTATATTTGAAGATAATTAAATCAAAATATAAATAATCATATATCCAACTTAAAATGAGAATAAAAATAAAAAAAAACAGGGAAAGGGGAAAAAATAATCTTAAAAATGAAGAGTGGTACGACTGAGGATACATATAGTTCAATGTTAGAACACTTGCCTACCATACATTAGGATTCTAGGTTCAATCCCCACTAACACCAATTCCCCGCCAAAAAAAAAAAAATAAATGGGGAGTAATATAGCTACAAACAGAAGTCTAAAAATATACCAAGAGAATATTATAAACAAACACTTTCATGCAAGTAAACATTTTTAAAGTTGATAAATAACAATGGCACAGATTATCACCCCAAAATTTACTCATTAACCATTCAAAATTCTCAATATTTCTTGTAACTACAAATGTATTGAGAAAGAAATTATTTTCCACAAAGAACATTTTCCACAGAGAACACACTAGGTAATGATGGTTTTACAGAGCTGTTCTATCAAAATTTCAAGGCACAAATTCATTCAAGATTATACTACTTCTTTCAGAAAACTAAACATACAGAATTTTTCCACTGTTTTAACAATAATAGAAATTTTACAAACAGGTGAATAAAAATAATGAAAAAATACTGCTCTACTTTTTTCATGAACAGATACCTGAAAATCCTTAAAATCTATTTTCAGCAGATGGTATCCACCGTGGGCCTTTTGCTTCCTTCTGCATTCTTGGTGTGTGATTGATTCAAATTCTTCCTGTGTCCTCATACTGAGAAGGTTCTGTAGCTACTTGTATAGGCAACTAAAACGGTCAAGGCAACCACAACATAACTACAATATAACTGGTTCCCCTAGAGAATCAGGGCTAGCTTTTTGCTGTTGTTTTTGTTATTTGCTTCAAAAGTGCTAAACCCCTAAATTCAGATTCCTCAACTGCAGTGTAAACTCACTCGCTTTGTATATAGTATGCATCTGGACCCATTTTGCAGCTTAAGTAATAATGTTCTTTGTCTCTAACCCAAAAGTCTCTGTCTTCCCTGGCATTAATGAAGAAACAGTAACTGGCTAATTAAATCCCAGAGCCTTCAGTTCTTGACAGACATTATTAAATTCAGGAATAAACAAAAGCATATAATAACACAAACATTTTGAGTTTATCACAGGAAGAGATATGTTGTTTAAACTGGGGGGGGGGGGCGTGTATAATTTATCACATTAACCTTTGACATGACAAAAACAATATAATCATGAACAGATGATGAAAAATATTTGATAGGGGCTGGAGCAATGATTCAGTGGTTGTGGCACTGGCCTGGCAGATGCACGTACTTGGGTTTGAATCCCAGCACCATGTACACAACAGTGTCAGAGCAATGACAGCCACATGAAGAACTGAGTGAAACTGATTTTTTCTCTTTCATTGTCCTTCTTTCTCTTAAAGCGGGAAAAAAAGTATTTAATAAACTATATGAACAAAAAAAAAGAATTGCAAAGTAGGAATGAAAAGAAACGTTTAGAATGTAAACTAATTTTTTTAACCAAAAACATGGGCAAATATCACTCTTAATGAAAAAATATTAGAAATATCCCCTTTAAAATTGGAAATAATAGAAGCATGCCTGGTATTAATGATTCTAGTAACACTATGTGAAATATCCCAGGCAGTGCTTTAAAACAAGAAAAAACTTAAATACATAAGAATTTCAAAAGAAAAACTGTCGCAAAAGATGAAGTGATTATCTACATATAAAACCCAAAATAATTTGCAAACAAATTTTTAAGAAGAATGAGAATTTGGCCAAGAAAGCCTCTATAAGACCATTTAAAACAACCAAGGGGGGCTGGAGTGGTGGCTCGGCAGTTACAGCACTTGCCTGGCATGCTCAAGCACATGAGTTCAAACCCCAGCGCCATGTAAACAAAGCTTCAGAGCAATGAAAGCCACATGAAAAATTAAATAAAATTATTTTTCTCTCTCACTGTCTCTCTCTCTTAATAAAAAATAAATCAATTAATTTAAAAAAAAAGGTCTCGGGGGTATGGTTTAGTGGTAGAGAACTTGCCTATGACACACAAGAACCTGGGTTCCATCCAAGGACAACAACCGCCACCAAAAAAGCTGTCTGTATCCAAACAGCAAATATGCATTTAAATACTTTACCCAAAAAAAAAAAAAAAAAAAAAAAGTCAAGGGCTGGAGCAGTGGCTCAGCAGTTAAGGTGCTTGCCTGGCATGCACGAGGACCCAAGTTCAAATCCCAGCACCACATGCACAACTAAGTGTTGGAGCAACAAATGCCAGATGAAAAAACTAAAGTTGTTTTTCTCTCTCTCTCTCTCTCACTGTCCTCTTTCTTTAAAAAAAAAAAAAAAACAACAACAAAAAAAAAACCAAAGTCAAGGTTTATAAAAGGAACAAAAAACTTTTTAAAGTACCTAGAAATAAGTATTTAAAAAAATATGCTAGGAATGAATTCTTAAAAATCACGTTACATGCATATATAAATATAACATGGGAAATTTCACTCATACATAAAAGTATATATATATATACACACACACACACACACACATAAATAAATAAATATCCAAAAGGACCTCTAGTAGAAGAGAGAGAACAAGGGAATGAAAACAAGGATGAGGAACTGAAATGAAATTCCATGCCTGTATGAGTTTGTTGGAATGAATCTAACTACAATGTAAAACTATGAAGTTCTAATACCAAAACAAAAAAAAAAAAGTGCTAGTCCAGTGTACAAGCATTAAATACCATCTAAATAAATGGAAAAGGACATGCAAACAATTCATCCTCGAGTAATCTAGAAGGCCAATGCAATTCCAAAGTTGCAACAGATGTTTTGGGCAAAACTTAACAAGCTCGTTCCTATGTATAAGAAAAAGCTGAAGTACCAATCAAGAAAGAAGACATTGCTATAGAAAAATGTGAGGGGACTTACCAAATATGATATCAAGTCTTAATACAAAGCCATAATAATGATCAAGACAACATACTAATTGGAATAAGGTTAAACAATCCGAACACTGGAAAGAGATAACAAAAGCATACTAGACATAGCAAATACATAAAAAGGGTGACTTTGCTTATTAGCAGGAAAAGGAAAAATTATTCAGTAAATGACACTGAGAAATGGTTACTCATAGAAAATAAACATGATTAGATCCCTCTCAAATTTGGCCCTCATAGCATATTTAAAAATCACTTCCAAAAGAATTAAACAATTAATTACGAACAACAAAATTTTAGAACTTTTAGAATATAAAAGTATTTCTAACAGGGGTAGGAGAGAATTTCTTTAACAAGACTAAAAAAAACATTAATTACAAAAAAGATTTTAAAATTCAACTGTTCATATTTACTCATTAAAAGATATCAGAAAGGTGAAAGAAAGGAAAATCACATAGTGGGAAAAGACATTTATAACACAAAATAGACAAAAAGTTAACTCCTATAAATCAGTAAGAGACAATCCTATTGAAAACAGTAATAGACATAAATAGTATAAATAAATGCTAATGACACCTAAACACGTAAAGATGCTTATTAACAATTTAAAAAATTACAATCACAAGTACAATCAGAAATGATTTCATGTCCAAACACTGGCAAAACTTTATAAAATCCGACAATATCAAATATTGGAACGAGGACTGAAAATTTGAAAATATATTATTTTGGAAGTACAGTTTTATACAACTACTTTGCTCAACATTAGCATTAACTAATAAAGCTAAGAATACAAAGACTTTTTTTGTTTAAGAGAATCAGAAGTAGTGAGAGAGAAAGAGAGAGAGAATCAATTTTATTTAGTTTTTCATGTGGCTTTTGTTGCTCAGACTTCACTGTGTACGTGGTACTGGGGTTTGAACTCCCTTCCTTGCGCATGCCAGGCAAACGCTGTTACCACTGAGCCACTGCTCCAGCCCAGATACAAAGACTTCTAAAAACCTAACAATTCCATTCTATTCCTATGAACTTCATCAAAACACATACTAGAGTGCTGGAGTGGTGGTTACAGTGCTTGCCTGGCATGCACAACGATGCAGGTTTGAACCCTAGCACCACATACACAACCAAGTGTCATAACAACAAGGCCACATGAAAAACTAAATAAAATTCTTTCTCCTCTCTGTCCCTCTTTCTTTAAACAAAAACAAAAAGAGGGGCTGAAGCAGCAGCTCAGCAGTTACAGCGCTTGCCTGGCATGCACGAGTACAGGAGTTCAAATCCCAGCACCATGTACACAATGAGGTCTCAGATCAACGAAAGCCATGTGAAAAACTAAATAAAAATTTTCTTTCTCTCACTGTCCCTCTCTCTTTATTAAAAAAAAAAAAAAAAGATACATACTAGAATGTTCACAGCTTATAATAACCAAATAAAGGGGGATCTAAATATCTATAGTAGAATAAATAAATCAGCACATTATCAGAATACAACAGTGAAACAAATGAAGTATAATTATTACATGTATGCATCAACATGGCTGAATCACAAAACCAATGTTAATCATCAAGCCACAGGAAATTACACTCAGGATTTCATTTACATAAAGTTTTGGACACCATTAGCAAATAGAATACAACAACACAATCTCTAAATTCAGGACTAGAGTAACCTCTCAAAGAAAGCAAAATGTAATCATGAAAGAGCACATAAGAAATTTAAAATGTATAGTGGTGCAAACCTATGATCTCAACATATAAAATGGACAGCACAGGCAGGAGGATTACAAGTTCCAAGCAAGCCTCAGTGATCTACGGAAACTAGGGGCTGGAGCAGTGGGTCAGCAGTTATGTGTGTGCCTGGCATGCGCTAGGGCGTGGGTCAGAACCCCAGCACCATATAGAGAACAATGTGTCAGAGCAATGAAACTAACATGAAAAATTTTAAAAAATTGATTCTCTCTCTCTCTTACTTTCCCTCTCTTTAAAAAAAAAATGGAGATCATGTCTAAAATATAAAAATTACTAAGGACTGGGGATTGTAGCTGAGTGCTGAAGTCTCTGGGTTTAATCCCCAATATAAACAAGAAAAACAAAAGTATATGAGATCTACAATTATGCCTATAAATCTATGTATTTCCTTATAAATTTCACCAATAAAACTATTCTAATTAATGTTTGAATTATTCCAATCTGATAGGTAAAAAATGGTAATTGAATATAGTTAAAATTGGCATTATTATCATGCATAAGGTTGACTAATAATACATATTTTAGTCATTTGTATATCTTCTCACATGAACTGTTAGTATATACTCCTGGATACAATATCATAGAACAATAAAATTGTTCTCTTATTGACTTCCAGAAGTTCACATATAACATAGAAATAACACGTTGCCTCCTAAATTAGCAATAACTATATTTTCCAAGTATGTTTTTAAAAATGGCATTGAGACTATTGGATAATAGGGACACATTTTTCACCCTAATTATTTTCTTTAAAATGTTAACTTTTAGCTTGACGCAGGGGCACCACCTGTAATCCCAGCAACTGGGACAGCTGAGACAGGAGGACGAAAATTCAAAACCAGCCTCAGCAACTTAATGAGTCCCTAAGCTCTGTGGCTCTGTGGTTAAGCACCTCTGGGTTCAATCCCCCACACCCTCACCCCCCAAAAAAAACTAAACTTTTCATGAATAAATCAAATTTACACAGACAGTAAAATAAAGTTGTTCACCTGCATGTTGTTTTTAATTTTATTTTAAGAGTGATAAGCTAGAAAATTTTACAGCCATTGAGGTCCCACATATTTTTTTCTAATTTGGGACACCAATGTTAAATGCATAAGGATATCCCATGGTACATATGTCTGTGAAAGGTACTGTTCTCAATTCAGGACATGGATTCTAAATAATTTTAAAATAACTGTGTGAGAACTGTTTTTACTTATTTTTTCTTCCATAAAATTAACACATTTAGATTTTTATTTAAATGACTTTAAGAAAACACATCCAACTTAGTGGATTGTCATTTATATTTGAATTCCTTGAACAACCTACCCTCTACAAATACTCCCCAGATCTCAAAATACAATTTCTAAAAATCAATTTGTTGAACTAGGATGATCCAAATCATTATTAAAAGTTCTGTGTTTCTAAGGAAGAAAGGAAAATAGAGAAAAAAGACCCCTTCTTCCAGTTTCAATACAAATTGTAATTTTAGAGGCACTTCATTCTCGTTTTTTTTAACAACATAACAGTGCTATTTTAAAATCTACATTCACTTTTCTTAATATTTTCTTTTGACACAAAGTACCACTATGTAGCTATTAAGATTGATTTAACATTTTTTCAGTTTTTATCTTCACAAGTATATAAAGGTATAATTTGTTACAAACATTTCTTCAATTCCTTCATTAGGACATTCCTGTTTTCATCATCTTAATCTTACATTTAGTTTTGATATTGAGGACTAAATGTGGGGTGCTTCAACACTAAGCCACATCCCCAGCCTGTTTTATTTTTTGAGGCAGGGTCTCACTGAGCTGGTTGGGGCCTCACTAAGCTACTAAAGCTGTTTCAAACTTGTGACCCTCCTGCCTCAGTCTCCCAAATTGCTGTTATTACAGGCATGCACCACTGCACCCGACTATCCTCTTAAACTTTTTTAAAAGGCCGGAACATCTCTTTTGTCTTTTTACTTTTCTGAAAATGCACTGTGCTTTTGTACTACTGGATCATCTGAATTGAAAGTGGCACTGACTGAAAATTACACAGATTCTCAAGAAAGAGAAAAGGGCTGAACATAAATCAAGTTTGAGCATTCCTAATCTAAAAATCAGAAACTGGAAATGCTCCAAAATCCTAAAGTTTTAAGCATGGACATAATATCACAGGTGGAAAAGTCCTCACTGGACTTCATGTGATGGATCATAGTCAAAATGCAAGTGCACTAAAAATACTACAAAAAGCCAATCACAGTGGTGTGCAGGCCCATAATCCCAGCCACTCAAGAAGCTGAGGAAGGAGGATCACAAGTTTCAGGACAGCCACAGCACTCAAAATTAAATAGGTTGGGATATAGATCAGTGATAGAGCACCCCTGGATACAATTCCCAGTAGTGCCCCCCAAAACACACACACTCTATATATAAAACTATCTTTTGTATGTGTATAAGGCATACATGAAACATAAATGACTTCTGTATTTACACCTGGGTCTTACCCCCAAGATATCTCATTGTGTACATTTAAATATTTCAAACACCCACCCACCTGCCCTAAAAGTCCAAAACCAGAAACACTATTCAACCTATATATATAGATTGAAAAAATATATATACACATATGTATATAGGTTGAATATGTATATATATAGTTTGAATATATATATAGGTTGAATATATATGTAGATTGAAAAAATATATATAAATATAAAAGAACAAATTGAAGTTTCATGAAAATGCATGAACAAAGCTGTTACAAAGCAGAAGCAGAGTAGATGTCTACTCACAGAGTAGACATCTATGAGACTTCAATGAAGATATATCAATAGAGTTTAAAGGTCACAACAATAGAAAGACAGCCAAAGACAATAGTTTTAGGACTCAAATGTTAACTAGTAAAATTGAATGAAAAATATTCAGAATAATCCATTCAGTTGATACTTAGTGTGAATTTCCTGGAAACACATCTTTATTAGTGAAGTTTTCCAATGCTGTGATCAAAACACTTTTAAAAAATGGGGGGCATAGAGAGGTGCTTCAACAGTTATGGCAATGGCCTGACATGAGTGAGGATGTAGGTTCAAATCCCTGCACTGCATACACAATGAAGTGTTGGAGCTACAAAAGTCTCATGAAAAACAATATAAAAATTGATTCTCTCTAATCAAATAAAATTTCCCCATATCAGAATTGATTCAGAAATTCACATTCAAGAGGCCCATAGGACCCCAAGTACAGCTGACCAAATGAGAAACTCACTGAGACACATCATATTCCAAATGAACAACAGAGAAAGCAAGGAAAGAATAAGAGAAAGACACCAAGTTACATTCAGAGGCAAACCAATAAGGATAACAGTGGACTTCTCAAATCAGACCATAAAGGCAAGGAGAGCATGGAATGAAATTTTTCAAACCTTGAAAGTAAATAATTGTCAGCCAAAAACACTATACATAGCAAAACTCAGCATCAAATTTGATGGAGTAATAAAAACTTTCCAAAATAAGAAAAAATAAGCAGCATACAGGAACACAAAACCAGCTCTTCAGAGAATACTCAAAAACAAACTTCAAACAGAAGAACAAGCAAACAACTCCCAAAGCCCACAATCAGAATAAGGTCAATGAAAGTATAGCTCACTCTAAGATATCCAAGATGGCACAAAATACAGGATAGGTCACAATGCCAGCAATCCAAAACCACATATCAATTCTTGTTAACACTGGATGTGAATGGACTCAATGTCCCAACCAAAGGACACAGATTATCAGACTGAATCAAAAATGAAAATCCAACAATATGCTGCTTACAGGACACTCACCTCACAGCCAAAGATAGCTACAGATTTGAGGTTAAAAGGGGGAGGAAGGAACCTACCACGTTTACGGCCCAAAAAAGCAAGCAGGTATCATGATACTCACATCCAACAAAGTAGTTTTTGACCAAAACTTAGAAGAGACAAAGATGGCCAGTACATCTTAATTAAGGAAAACACTAGCTACATTAAGACGATACAACCATAGTTAACATTTATGCACCAAACTCCTATGCTCCCAAATACATCAAAAAAGTACTTTCAAAACCACTTATACATCTCAACACAATAATACTGGGGACTTTAATACACCTTTATCACCAACAGAAAGCTCATCAAAACAAAAAACAAAAAAATCAACAAAGTCTCCAGCATAAACAACTCTACAAATCAAATGGACCTAACAGACATCTACAGAATATTCTACCCCAAACCAGCTGAGTTTATCTTCTTCTCAGCAGCACATGGATCTTTCTTCAAAATAGACCGTATCTTAGTCCACAAAGATAATCTTAGCAAATACAAAAAAGATGATATAATCCCATGTATCCTGTCGGACCACAACAGTATGATCCTGGCAATTAACAGCAAGAAAAATAACAGACAGTACATAAATACATGGATATTTAATAGTAAGTACCCTCTTAAATAAAAAGTGGACAATAGAGGAAATGAGAACAGAAATCAAGAATTTCTTGGAAATGAATGAGAATGAAGACACAACACATTATACCCACTGGGACAGTATGAAAGCATTCTTTTTTTTTTTTTTTTTTTCAGGCTGAGGACTGAACTCAGGGCTTGCACATGCTAGGCAAGCGCTCTACCACTGAGCTAAATCCCCAACTCCTAGTATGAAAGCATTCTTCAGAGGTAAATGTATACTATGGAGTGCCTTTTCAAAAATCAGGAGAGACCCCAAATAAATAAACTTATATTCCATCTCAAATCCCTACAAAAAGAGGAACAATTCAATCCCAAATCCAGCAGAAGACAGAAAGGAAATAACCAAGACCAGAGTAAAATCAATGTAATTTGAAAAAAAAAAATACAAAGAATCAATGAAACAAAGAGTTGGTTCTTCAAAAAAATAAATAAAAAATTGACAGGCCCGTAGCCAAACTCATCAAAATTAAGAATGAAATGAAGCAAAGCAACAAAATCAGAAATGAAGATGGAGACATTGCCACTAACTCATCTGAAATTCAAAGGATTATCAGAAACTACTTTGAAAAACCATACTCCTCCAGGTTGGAGCAATCCAAAACCACATATCAATTCTTGTTAACACTGAGGCTAACCCACATGACACTCCCAAAATGACACAGGAGGATACTGACCAGCTCAACAAACCAATATCAGGTACCAAAATTGAAATAGCAATTATAGCACTTCCAAAAAAGAAAAGCCCAGGACCTGATGGATTCACAGCTGAGTTCTACCAGCCCTTTATAGAAGAATTAATATCTCTCCTCAGTAAGCCATTCCATGAAATTGAAAGGGATGGAACTTTCTCAAATACTTTTTATGAGGCAAATACAACCCTCCCTGATACCAAAATCCAACAAAGACCATCAAGAAAAATATAGACAAATATCCCTGATGAACATAGACATAAAAATCCTTAACAAAATCCCAGCAAACTATCCAAATACACATCAAAAAGATAATCTATCACAATCAAGTGGGCTTCATTCCACTAAATCAAAGGAACTTAATATGTAAAGGCCATGTATGACAAACCGTCAGCTAGTATAGTGCTATATAGAGAAAGTATTCCCATTAAACTCAGGAACAAGACAATGCTGTCCATTCTCACCATTCTTATTCAATATAGTCCTCGAAACCATAGCCAGAGCTATCAGACAACAGAAAAAAAAAATCAAAGGAATTAAAATAGGGAAAGAGGAAGTTAAACTATCTCTATTTGCTAACAACATGATCCTATATCAAGAAGACCCAAAAATGCTCCATCAGAAGACTTCTAGAGCTCATAAATGAACTCAGCAAAGTGGCAGGACACAAGATAAACTCACATAAATCAACTGCTTTCAGATACTTCAACAGCAATTCTGCTGAAGAAGAGATCAGGAATACTGTCCCATTCACAATAACCTCAAAAAGAATAAAATACTTGGGAATTAATCTAACAAAGGAAGTAAAAAACTTCTACAATGAAAACTATTGAACACTGAAGAAAGAAATTGAAAACCTGAGGAAATGGAAAGACATCCCATGTTCTTGGTTAGGCAGAATCAATATAGTTAAAATGGTCATTCTGCCAAAAAAGCTGTACAGATTCAATGCAATCCCCATCAAGATACCAATCCTTCACAGATACAGAAAAATCAATTTTCAAATTCATTTGGAACAATAAGAAACCCATAACAGACAAAGCTCTACTATGCAAAATTGCTAGAAGAAAAAATAAGATCAACACTCCACCACATGGTTGTAGACACCTATTTCCTTAACAAGACTCCCACAGTGCAAGGATCAAAGCCAAAAATAAATGAGTAGGATGCCATTAAACTGAAATGCTTCTGCATAGCTAAAGAATTAGTCAAGAGTGTCAAAACAGAACCTACAGAATGGGAGAAAATCTTTGCCAGCTACACCTCCAACAGAGGACGAATATCCAGAATAAACAAAGAACTCAAAAAACTAAACACCAAAACCACAAATAATCCAATCAATAAATGGGCTAGAAAATTGAACCATTTTGGAGGGAACTCCAAAATGCCAATAAACATACGAGAAAAATGTTCTACATTGCTAGCAATCAGAGAAATGTAAATCAAAAACTTCACTGAGATTCCATCTCACTCCAGTCAGAGTGGCAAAAATGAAGAATACGAACAATAACAGATATTGGAAGGGTCGTGGGAAGAAGGAACACTAACACACTGTTGGGGGGATTTCTACTCTGGAAAGTAGTGTAGAGACTCCTCAAACAACTAGGGATCAAACCACCATAAGATCCAGTTATCCCACTCCTAGGTATTTTCCCAGAAGAGCTAGAATCAGCTTATTAAAGACACACAGCTACATCAATGCTTACAGCAGGTCAATTTACAAATTGTGGAAACAACCTAGATGCCCCTCTCTGGATGAACGGTTCCAAAAACTGCAGTACATATATATACACAGTGGAGTTCTATTCATCTATCAGAAAGAACAGTATCATGGCTTTTGCAGGTAAAAGGATGGAAATGGAAAAAATAATGCTGAGTGAAAACAAGCCAAACCCTGAAACTTAAGGGTCAAATGTTTTCTCTCATATGTGGAAACCAGAATAAAACCTAAGAAAGGTTGAAAGTTGGGGAAATTTATTTAATAGCCCTACCAAATCTTAAGTAATATTAGCTGTGGAGACTATAGCTATGAAGGGGAGATGGGAGGGAATAGGGTAGACAGGGGTGGGGGGGTGGGGGTTCAACAATGTAGAGTATATAAAGACAGGAATATAAATCTAGTAATCTCAATACATAAATTATATTTATATAGTCTCTAATTTCTATAACTTAGGGGAACTACAGAGGACTCCCCATGAGATTGGGGATTGGGGAAAGAGGGATAGATCTTGGACAAGGATTGGGTTAAAGCAACTATGTCAACATGTATGTTTGTATGAAAGTGAACCAACGAATCCCTTCAGTATGTAAGTTGATGCCTAACAAATTAAAAATTTTAAAAATTGATTCTCTCTCTCACTGTTCCTCTCTCTCTTAAAAAACAAAACAACAACAACAAAAAACTTCACAAAAACAACTTAGGGGAAGGAATGTCCACAGAATGGCAGCACATCATGGCAAGACTAAGTAGATAGATGCTCTGCCCTTCACAGCAGTCAGGAAACATGGCGGGGGGTGGGGGACATTCCTGCAGGGAAGATGAAGCTTCCCAGGGCACACCCCAAGAAACAAACCTACTCCAGCATGCCCCACCTGCGGACAGTTACCATCTAGTGAATCCATTCAGATTAGGATTGACTGTTTAGGTTATTGCTCTCACAATCTAATCATTTCACCTCCAAATGTTCCTGCATTAACACAGGAACTCTTGAGGAACATTTTATATCCAAACCATAACAATGTTTCAGAATTTAAGAAAATGCAAACAGGTCATTTTAAAAGACACGGAAACTCAGAAAGGAAAAACAAAATCTGAGAGTGTATACTTTCTAAAACTTTGATGTTCATTCCTCATATATGCAGAATAAAATATTTAATAGAGTTCATTTGTATATAGTCCTCTGAATTAATAAACAGTTCTTCAAATACTTTGACATAAAAATTATGCAAATTTCATTACTTATATGAATTGAGAATGACTTTTATCCCAAACTAAGCAAAATGCAAGCTGAGATGCATATCTTTAATAAATTTTATTTCAAATAATTACATTAATCAGATATAGCTAATTCTGACTATTAAATATTTTCTTACCCTCTTATAATCATATAATATGCCAATACTATTTTATCTACTATATTAAAAGTTAAACATGGGACATTCTGGCTAAGGTTTAATCTATTAAATCACCCTTTAAGAAAAATAGGAAAAACTACCATATTAAATTAAAATATCTCCTACACAGTGAAACCTATTAATCTGTACGTTCTCATACTTATATTAAAAAAGAAAATATGTCCTCTAAATAATTTCAGAGCTTTATAGAAAATTAAAGCATAAAAGCAAAACAAAAAACTCTCCCCTGTAAGCTTAAGATGATGACACTACATTACAATCTTGAAGTTCCATTTGATACCCAAAGAACAACTTTTCTTTCAGACCAAGTACAGTCACATTCTTAAAATCATACTAAAATCTTAAGTGTCCTACAACCAAAATGGTCTTGAGGATTCAGAAAACCTCAACACTGAATGCTAAAACTATCTTTAAGAACTGAAGCGGTGGCTTAGTGTTTGCAACACTTGCCTGGGATCCTCAAGGACGTGGGTTTGAACCCCACCACCAGATACACAATGAAGTGTTAAAGCAACGAAAGCCACATGAAAAACTAAATAAAATTGATTCTCTCTGTCTTAAAAACAAAAACTATCTTTAAAAACAAAACGACAATGACAATAAAAAAAATACTCACCTTTCAAACCTAGAGTTTGTAGCTGGAAGAGCCGACCAAGTTCATAAGGCAAAACCCGTAACAGATTGTTATTTAAAAGCAATTCCCTGTAAAGAAAAAAATTGCTTCAGTTTGATATACCAGGCTTCCTAATTTCTACATTTACCATTCTTAACTTTCTAACATACCATGAGTAATATTTACATTCAAGGCATTTCTCTATACTAAATCAAAACTGCTATGCAATGTTAAAGTACTACAAAATATGTGACTACCACAATTAACAGTGTTTCTATGATTTACTCATTTCCAGCACAGATTAAAGTCAGAAGTGTTGGAATTGCACATCATTCTCATGCTAAATCTACCCTCTCTTTTCTTTTACTCAAAATGCCTATCAGATGCAAATTAGAGGGATAGATAATCATTAGATTCCAAAGAGAATATGTAACCTTAAACCTAGTTTAATTTATAGAAAAAAAAGTAAATTTTTCACACAAACTTCAGGATTCAACTACAATGAGCAGCCAATAACCTACAAAATTTTTAGAACTATAATTCTAGTCATTTCAAAAACAGAAAAATGCAGAAAAAATTAACACAGAACAAGCTAGTATACCACAGAAGATAATTAAATAGAAAACATGAAAAGACAAGTACTCTGATAAACAATCACTGACAGAGAACATCAACACTGAATCATAGGATGGAATATTAAGAATAAGATACCATAGATAAAACCTAGGTTCATGATTATGAAATTTTGAGAAGACTATAGAAAAAATAAAGAGCAGGTTCATTAGTAGATGACCAAAAAAGCTAAAGGACAAAACAAATAAATCAATAAGGGGATGAAAAGAACAAAAGTCTCTTTAATTTTTAACAAATCACCACAATTTTTTGAAATTATTACTAAGACAGAAAAAGCAATGCTCTTTTTCACTGGCAACATTTATATACGGTGTTAAGATTTTCTCTTATGAAATTCTTAAATAATCTTAAAGAACTAGAAATAAAACCATTTTATTAGATTTTAAGGTTTCCTTAAGGAGCTATATAAGTCTACTGTCTTTATATAATAGAATTATGTTCCTAAATGCTTTGTTTATAAGCAAATCATTTTTCCCAACTATTTCTGATTAGTTGTATCATACTTGAGCCTAAAATGAGACTTTATTTTAACCTCAACCCATGTTAGGTCTGTCAAAAGAAACTGTCAACAGGAACCTCCAAACACAAAGGATAAAAATAAAATAAAAAGCACAATGGAGGCCGACTCAAGCATTGTACTTAGTATATATCATTTGATCTTCACAAATGTGTGGAAATCCCACTGTAAAATGAGTAACATCACTTAATTTTGTTTGGTAAATTAAGAATTTTATATAGTGAGTTGTGTCTACAGCTTTTCCTCACCTGAGAGACACCATGTTTCCTAGTTCTGCTGGTAAACTTCTGAGTTTATTGGATGACAGATCCAGGTAAACCAGATTATGAAGCTTGGCAATATCAGGTGGAATGCGACTAAGGAAATTGTCATTTAGGTGCAGTGCTGTCAAGTGTGTCAATGACCAAAGTGATGTACTTAAGCTCCGCACTCTACCTGAAAGGCAAAATATTGAAGCATAAAACTCCAGGCCAAGACAAAGGTTGAATCTCAAGGACTAAAAAGTAATAGCAGCAGCTACAAATACAAACAGATACTGTATCATTGACATTTTCATTTATTTAACGTACTTAAGGCCATATAATTGCTTTCAAACACACCCAGCTATCCTTTAATTTCATGCTACTTTCACCTAACAATCCCTTTATCTCATGGGTCTTGCATGTATTAAATGAGTTGTGGCAAGATGTAGAGACTTCTGAAGTAAGAGCTCACAGATACAATGAAGCTGAATTAGCTTTTGTGGTAGAAGAGTCTTGATTTTTTTTTTTTTAAAGTCAGATCCTTACTGAAATATTGCTCACATGCAACATGAACATTTCTACTGCAAGATTTATCTATCCATATCAAAGGCCTGATGTAGTGTACAAGAATAAACCACTATGGGGCTGCAGTGGTAGTTCTGCAGTTTGGAGCACTTGCCTGGCATGCACAAGGACCCAGGTTCATTAGCCATCAGGGAATCTCTGGTTTTAAGATTTTTTGCCCTGAACACAACATACTCAAGAAAATAGCTACATATCAAGCTCTCTTAGTCAGCAACTGATTCCCAGAGTGGAACATAAGCTACATCACAAGACCTGGTTCAAAGTACTGAATTTCATCATTTATTAGCTACATAAGTCCTAGTAAATCATCTAGCCTCAATTTATATATAAGATGCTATCTTACCTATCAGCTATAGGAAGTGCTAACTATACAAAATAATTTATTTGAAGACTATTTTATAAAAGTGTTGTTTTAATTATAAATTTGTCATTAAGTTATATATATTTTTAAATTATATACAATTTTACAAACAGATTTTGAGGAGGACACTGAAAGGTAGTAGGCAGGATTCAACTTCAGCTACTATTTTGCATTTGGTCATCATGTCTCATTGGTCTCCTCTGGCATGTGGCAGTTTTTCATGACCTTAGTAATGCTGAGGCTTCATAGCAGGTATTTTATAGAATGTACTTCAGTTTGAGTTTGGCCAATGTTTTTCTCATGGGTTTTTAAAGATCCTATTCTATTTTAACAAATCCTAAACACATACTGAGGTCCTATTAACACCATTATCACATATTTGTTAGGATAGCTTCTATTCTAGATTTCTTTCTTTGCCAACACTGAAATGACACAAGGATAGCAAAGATTTTAATTTGCAAGCATTGCTCTGAAAGAGTCAAAACAAAACCTATCATATTACAGAACCTGGTTTTACTTAGAAACTGAATTTCTAATATCCTCAATTCCAGATGGTGACTCCTGCTCAAGGTAATTTATCTCAAAGAAGGTGGGAACAGAGATATTTAGTAACAGATTTAAAAAAAAAAAAACTAGTACCTTGACATTATTTTATCTTTTCAATGAGTCCATCTAATTAAAAATAATACAAAAAATAAGAATAGCAATACTCGTATTCATTTGTACTAGTAGATCCCAAATAAAATATTCCACTCACCCGAGATTTCTAATTCTGCCCAGTGAGATTTTTTCCCATTGGCTACCTCCTCTGCTGACATGATGGTATAAATTCTGCGAGGATCTGGAGGATCATATTTTTCCTTTGGCATCCCTATTAGTCTGAAAAAAAAAAAATCAATAATTATTATTGTCTTCTAGGGAAAAAAGAGAGAGAAAGAAAAGGAGATGCTAAGTTTTCTTTTTCTCTTCCACTGCCAACCTACTGTCATTTTATACTACAAATTCTCCTTTGAAGGAAAACATGTGATCTGCAGTATGCTAGATTCTTGCAGGAACTCATTAACACATACCTAAAGGAAAATGCAAACAATGGCACTAGACTTCACAGAACATTATGGTTGCTTTCTAACCATTTCCCTTTCATTTAGATGCACTGTTTTCCTAGATAGCCTGACCTGATAACCGGCTTCGTAAATAGACTCTGACTAGCCTAAGAGAATCAGGCAATTCTATATTATTTATCTCAGTGCTCTTTAGATACCCCAAGTCAGCACATGACACTACCCTTGATAGACATTAGTTCAAATGCATTCTGTGTTTATGGGAAAAGGATAATTCACTCTCCTCCTGATTATAAATGAAAAAGAATATAGCCCAGGTTGCTAAGGGCAACTATCCAACAACTGTAAGGGATACCAGTCATAGAAGTGTTCTAGATAACACAGAAAGGCTAGAGACTTCACTGAATCATACCTGTAGCACTTTCTTAAAAAGCTGGTATCTATTTTCCTTACTAAGATAATTTGAATTTAGTTTTCTGATACTTGCCATCAAAAGCATTCTAATTTAGATGCCTACATATCTTGGTTTGCATGAGACAGTCATGATTTGTATCTGTTGTTCTAAGGTAATTATTGGTATCACTCCTTTTTATGCTGGCAACTTTACATGGCCACCTTGAACAAAACTAGTATTATGCAGTCTTCTTCATAATCACAACACAATCATCCATAATGACTAATCAACTCTTCAAATGTGCTATGTATGAAGCAGATGACAAATGACCCCAAAAGTAACCTTTCTGAGAGGTCCAATTGTAAGAATTACTGCTTTGGTAGGAGGAAGAAAATAAATCCATTTCAGAGCTAACAAAGAACAACAAATGACAGTAAATCTTGAACCTAATTAAACTAGTATGTAACACCCATATTGCCACGTTATTTATCGTTGGTTCCTTCCTTATATTTTCTCACACAAACTCCAAAACCAAGATTCTGAATCTGGAACTATTGCTAAGGAAAATTTAGATTTAATATTCTGAACAGAAGACTTTCAGTTGGTCTAAAATTCGTTATATGTAGAGAATACAGAAAAGTAGTATTCCATCATGTACCAAAAAAAAAAAAAAAAATCAAAGCTAGTTTGTAACAATGCAGTCAAAATTTTCCAGATCATAATTTTCCACATATTGAGGGAAAACAGTTCCTTTCAATCCATCTACTCAACAGGGCAAAGAGAAAGTTCTCCAGATTTCGTCATCTTTTTTTTTAAGGAGAGAATCAATTTTATTTAGTTTTTTACATGGCTTTTGCTGCTCCAACACTTCATTGTGTATGTGGTGCTGGGGTTCGAACCTGCATCCTTGCACATCCAGGCAAGCGCTGTAACCACTGAGCCATGGCTCCAGCCCCTCTTCATCATTTAACAATAATTAGTTTCCAAGTTTCCAGGTTAAACTCTTTAATCTTATCATACAGTGTGGGTAATACTAAATCATATTTTCCTTTTCCATAAATTTCTTCTAAATTCAAATAGCACAAAGAATATGATCATTTTCCACAAGAGGAAAATCTTAATTTCTACCAATCAACCCATGTAAAATATTTCTGAAAATAAAGTTTTCAGAATTTCTACTACATACAATAAGGTACATGTTAACAAAAATTAAAACTAAGAAAACCAAAAAGACCTAGACCCAAAGACTTGGCACATAACCTATTACCTATAGTGAGGATAGATTAAAAAAATAAAAACTATTAAATTTGTAAAAACAGTGGTTTCATTAATTTTAGATCATTTTTATAAAACATAGGATAAGAAATCAAATTTTTTTGAGAAAAAATTTGTTTAGAGTTGAGTTGTTGCTTAATCATAAATGTGTATAAAGTAACAATATGATATGCACTTGATCTTAAACCAGTTACCCCCACATCACCCATACCCCAGTCTCTAGATTATTCTATATTATACCCCTATAAGAGATATAAATGTCCATACATACACACACACACACACACACACACGTGAATTTTTCAGAATGAAATCAAATTAATTTGACTGTTTTAACCATGGCACCCACTAAACAGTAACTGCTCCTTATGGGAAACATAAGTTATTTCTGTATGGATGCATATCTTTCTATATCTTGATACAGCTCCAGCCACATAGTAAGCACTTAACATATATTTGTATAATAACCATACACTTTATACTCCTAAAATCTGGGATGGGTGTGCTCAGGGGAGCACTTGCCTATCATTCGTGAAGCCCTGGGTTTAATCCTTTGAACAAAAAATTTTTTCTTCTTTATACTCCTAAAATTTACCACTATATTTCTACTTCCTTTCCCAGCTCACAGTAAATAGCCAAATTGCTTTTCTAATATCAATCTGAAGAAATGGTAATTAACCCACATGTTCCATTTTACCAAATTGTTTTAATCTACATAGGACATTACTAATATCTCTGGTTTTTTTAAAGGAATGAATTAGAGATACAGGTTTACGTAGTTTTTTTTTTTTTTTTTTTACAGAGAATATCGATTTTATCTATTTTTTCATCTAGGTTTTGTTTTTCTGACACTTAGTAGTATATGTAGTGCTTGGGTTCAAACCGCAATCCTCACTCATGTCATGCTGAGCCACCACTCCAGCCTTAACACCTTTTCTAGCTCTCCAATTCTAACCTCTGTAATGGCTATTATATAGAACTATATATCTGGATTTTTTTATTTTATAACTTCTCATCTTTGTAAATGTGGTAAAACTGAAAGTATCTTCTTTAAAAAAAATAGTTCCATAAAATGTTTACTAATATCTATAATATTAAAAACCAAGGGGCCAGAGCAGTGGCTCAGCAGTAGAGCACTTACCTGGCATGCTTGAGGACCCGAGTTCAAACCCCAGCACCACACATACAACTAAGTGTTGGAAAAACAAGAACTAGATTAAAAAAATAAAACTGATTCTCTCTTAGAAAAAAAAGTAGTATTTTTTCATGTTTTCATTTATGCATTATAATTATACATAATGATAGCACTGTTTGTTACATATGCATACACATATACAATACAACAATATAATTTGGACAATATTGTTCCCCAGTACCTTCCCTTTCCTTCCCCTCATCACACTCCTGTCCCTCTCCTCTTTCCAACTGGTGTCTCCTCTATTTTCATAAGTTCCAACCCTACCACCACCAATTTTTTTTCTTTTTTTCTCTGTAGCTTCTAAATGAGAGAAAACATATAACCCTTGACTTTCTGAATTTGATTTATTTTCCTTATATATAATGCTCTCAAGTTCCATCTACTTTCCCGCAAATGACATTTCATTCTTCCTTACAGCTGAATAAAGCTCCACTGTGTATATGTGCCCCATTTTCTTAATCCATTCACATCTGTTGATGAACATCTAGGCTGGCTCCATAATTTGGCTATTTTGGATTATTCTATTATAAACATGTTATATAGTAGGATGGCTTTAATCCTTTTGGATGAACACCAAGGAGTGATACAGCTGGGTCATATGGTGATTCCTTTCCTAGTCTTTTGAAGAACCTTCCATAAAGGCTATACTAATTTATAATCCCACCAACAACATAAAAGTGCTTTTTTTTTAACCCTCTCCAGCACTTCTTATTGAATTCTTTATGATTGTCATTTTAACTGGAGTACAATGAAATCTCAGTGTAGTTTTGATATGCATTTTCCTAAATGCTAAAGATGTAAAATATTTTTCACTATTTGTTGGACACTGCATTTCTTCTTTTGAAAAGTGTTTTATTTAATTTTTCTATTTATTGATTTGTTCTTTTGGGGATTTGTTTTGTTTTAGGTGTTAGGTTTTTGTGAGTTCTTAATATAAACTCTGTATTAACCTTCAGTCAAAGGAATAGCTGACAAAAAGATTTTCTCACATTCTGTAGGTTTTCTCCTCACTCGCACTCTTGTTTCCTTAACTGTGCTAAAGATTTTAATTTGATGCCATTTCATTTATTAATTTTTGATATTATGTCCTGAGCTTCAGGAGTCCTATTGAGGAAGTCATTTACTTGAGCCTATCTATATATTGGGAGTGTTGCTCTACTGTTTTCTTCTAGTGGTTGCAAAGTTTCTAATCTAATTCCTAGACCTCTGATCTACCTTGAGTTGACTTTTGTGAAAGGTAAGAAAGAGAAATCCAGGTTCATTCTTAAACTTATGTATAAACAGTTTTGCAAGCACCATTTGTTAAAAAGGCTTTTTTCCAACACGTGTTTTTGGCACCTTTGTCAAGGATCAGATGACTATATTTGTATGGCTCTGTGTCTTCTATTCTGTCCCATTGGTCTGTGTGTCTGATTTTATGCCAACACCATGCAGTTTTTGTTTCTATACCTCTGCAATGAAATTTGAAGTCAGGTACTATGAAAGCCTCCAGCTTTGATTTTTTGATTTAGAATTGTTATAGCTATTCTGGGGCAAATATTCTTCCAAATAAGTTTGAGCAGTTTTTTTTTTTCTAATTCTGTGATGAATGACATTGTTAGTTTGATGAGGATCTGTATCAAATCTGCCTATCACTTTTGGTTATGGTCATTTTAACAATATTCTGTCTATACATGAACATATGAGGCCTTTCCATTTTCTAGAGCCTTTTTCAATATCTTTCTTTGGTTTTTCTATAATTTTTATTGTGAGGTCTTTTATCTCCTCAGTTACATTTATTCTTACACATTTATTTTATTTTTGAGGCTCTTGTGAACAAGATTTTTTTTATTTCTTTTTTTAGGGAATCCATTATTGGTAGGTGGAAAAGTTGATTATGTTGATTTCGTATCTTGCTACTTTGCTGAATTTATTAGTTACATCAATCTTCTGGAGTTTTTTGGATTTTCCAAAAGTAGGATATCATCTACCAATGATAATGATTTCACTTTTTCCTTTCCTGTTTATTTCCTCTCCTTTTTGGAAGGCAGCTATGTTCACCACTATACCACCAATACTATAGGCTTTCCTTGCCTAACTGCTCTGGGTAGAATTTCTAGTACTATATTGAATAGGTATGGTGAAAAGGGACATCCTTGTCTTGTTTCTGATTTTAGAGGAAATGCTTTCATTTTTTTCTCCTTTCGCTATGATGTTGGTTTTTGGTTTGTCATATATAGCCTTTACGATGTTAAGGTAAGTCCATTCTATTCCTAGTTTCTTCCATATTTTTATCATGCTGAATTTTGTTGGAAGGCCTTCTCTGCATCTATTGAAATGGC
Organism: Aplodontia rufa; assembly: GCA_004027875.1. Taxonomy (NCBI): domain Eukaryota; kingdom Metazoa; phylum Chordata; class Mammalia; order Rodentia; family Aplodontiidae; genus Aplodontia; species Aplodontia rufa. Next base: position 17,986 of record PVKS010014963.1, on the reverse strand, counting down.
AAGGTAAGGTGCTGGAGTGGTGACTTGGTGGTTATGGTGCTTCCTAGAATGCACGAGCAACGTGGGTTCAAACCCCAAGCACCATGTACACAACAAAGTGTCAGGCAACAAAGATCACATGAAAAACTAAATATAAATTGTTTCTCTCTCACTGTCCCTCTTTCTTTAAAAAAAAAAAAAAAAGAAAGAAAGAAAAGAAATGGCAATGTTTCTGTCCAATTTTATATTTATATAATGAATTTTCTTTTATTAATTTGTGTATGTTGAACAATCCTTGCATCCCTAGAATGAAACCAACTTGCTCATGATGTACAATCTTTTTAATATGTTCTTGAGTATTATTTGCTAATGTTTTATGAAGAATTTTGCACCTGGGCCTGGATCAGTGGCTCAGCGGTTAAAGTGCTTACCTGATGCGCACAAGGACCGCACAAGGACCAAGGTTCAAACCCAAGCACCACATACACAACTAAGTGCCGGGGGGGGGGGGGGGATGAAAAATAAACAAAGTTGATTTCCTCCCTCTCTTTCTCTCTCTCACTCTTTTGAAAAGAAAAAAAAAAGAATTTTGCATCTAACGTCCAACAGGGATACTGGTCAGTAGTTTTGTTTCCTTACTGTGTCTGTATCTGGGTTTTGATATTAGGGTGAAACTGGCTTCACAGAAGGAATATGCACATGTTCCATCCCTTTCATGAAATAATGTGAAAAGGATTGACATTGCTTCTTCCTTGAAGGTCTGGCTGAATTCAGCTAATTACCCATCTGGTCACAGGCTTTTCTGTGTTAGACGGCTCTTTATTACTGCTTCAAAGTCATTACTTGTTATTGATCACTTTAAGTTTTCCATATCCTCTTGGTTCAATTTTGATAGGTTATATGTAAGAATGTACGTAAGGGGGCTGGAGCCACAGAAGCTCAGTGGTTACGGCACTTGCCTGGCATGTGTGAGTATGTGAGTTCAAACCCCAGCACCATATACATAACGAAGGGTCACAGCAACAAAGGCCACATGAAAAATTTAATGAAACTGATTCTCTTTCTCTCACTGTCCCTCTCTCTTAAAATAAAAAAAAAAAAGGAAAAATGTATGTAGGTATTTCTTCTAAATTTTCCAATTTATTGGAGTATAAATTTTGAAAGCAACCCCTAATGATCCTCCGGATTTCAGTGTTATCTAAGGTGATATCTCCTTTTTCATCTCTATTAATTTGGATCTCCTCTCTTTCTTTTGGTTAGTTTGGGTAATAATTTATCAAACTGTCTATTTTTTTTCAAAGAATCAAAACTTTGTTTCCACTGATCTTTTTATTATTTTTATATTCTCTATTTCATTTCAGTTCTGATCTTATTTCCTTCCTTCCACTGGTTTTGGAAGTGGTTTGTCCTTGTTTTTCTAGAGCCTTGAGATGCATCCTTAGGTTGTTTATCTGGGATCAATCTGATTTTTTTATGTAGGCATTCATAGCTATAAACTTTACTCTTAGAACTGTATTCATGGGGCTATAGCGGTGGCTCAGCGGTTTCAGCGCTTCTCTGGCAAGCACCAGGACCCGGGTTTGAACCCCACAACGTACACAACTAAGTGTTGGAGCAACTAAAGCCATGTGAAAAACTAAATAAAGTTGTTTCTCTCTCTGTCTCTCTCACTGTCCCTCTCTCTTAAAAAAAAAACAAAAAACAAAAAAACTGTGTTCATAGTGTCCCAGGGGGTTCTGGCATGTTTTATCATTATTCTGGTTTGATTTCAACACTTTTAAAACTTCTCCCCTGGGGACTGGAATGGTGGCCTGGCAGTTACAGCACTTGTTGCATTTGCCTGGCATGTGCAAAGATGTGGGTGCAGGCCCCACCATCACGTACACAATGAAGTGTCAGAGCAAAGAGGGCCACGTGAAAAACTAAATAAAACTGATTCTTTTCCTCTCTTTAAAAAAAACTAAAACTTCTCCCCTGACTAATTCTATCACTCATCAAAAGTATATTGTTTATTACCTATATGTTTATAGTTTCTGTAGTTTTTCTTGTTGACTGCTAATTCCATTTCATTGATTTTGTAAGATGCAAGAGAGTATATCAGTTTTTTTAATATTTGCTAAGAGTTGCTTTGTGGCCTAAAATACAGAATATTTTGGATAAGGCAAAAATGGTCTATTTTGGAGGTTCCATGAGCAGCAGATAAGAAAGTAAATTCAGCTATCACTGGACGAAATATTCAAGAGACAGCTATTAAATCCATCTGATTAATATTTTTTAGCTCTGAAGAATGTTTACTGAATTTATGTCTCTATGACCTATTTACCAGTGACAGAAATGCTAACAGAAATACAAATCTTAATCCTTCAAACTCAATTTATATTTGGATAATGTAATTGAAGTTAAAACATTTTTCATTTGGGTTAACTCAGTAATTTAGTAGAGTCTATACATCTGATGATCACTACTGCCTTAAACATCAGGTTATCAATTGTGGAATTAAAAACTGGAGAACTCAAATCCAGGAAGTTAACAATACTGATTCCTTGTATTCATCTTCATTTTCTCCTATTAGGTCCTCAGCATCAACATTTCACCTTGTAGGCATATTACAAAAACATGTTCCAAAATAACTTAAAATGTGTCGTTTAAATGATAAACAATCATTCAAATAAAATTTAAATCTCTAAATGTAACACTTGATAATGTGATTTCTAATAACTTCATATAGGCCAGTCAAAAGGTATAAATACTGAGTGATAACCATTTTTCATTGAAGAAACAGAAATGTTTTAGCTTGAAAAAAAAGAAAAAAGAAATGCTTTAGTTTGGAAAACCTAGTAGCTAACTCTTTGCTTTATGTCTTTTTCAAACTGATTAAGAGGCATATAAATAGATATACATTTGACTTTTATAGTGTTTTACAGTTCTGGAGATCAAACCCAGGGTTTCACACATTCTAGGCAAGTGCTGTACCACTGAACTACACCATTCAGCCCTTCAGGGAACTTTATGGATTAGTTTTGCCAAGTTTCCAATTCCAATTTCTAAAACATCTGACATAAATTCCCAAAAGATCCTCCCATTACATAAACCTGATTTATATTGGGAATTCTGATTACATAACAAAGTTAAACTAAAAGTACTTTAGAAACCTGTTTAACTTCTCAGGATTCAAGCCCATTTCAATACCATGCAAAATGCTTCGATAGCTACAAACCGCTTTGAACCTGCCAGGTGCACCTTTGTGTATCATCTATGCAGTCCTTGGACACTCCACTGTAAGATTTCTGAGACTACTCCCTGACAAGGAAATTGATTATCTTCTACTTCTTGGTCTCTATATGAACTCTTCTGAAAGTAAATAATTTTGATATTCACCACTGATGGTTAAGTAAACATAAATTTACCTGTCACAGTCTCCAATCCACTAAATAAAACCTTTAGATAAACCTATAAAATATTGACTTTATGGAAAATTCATTTCAATTTTTTTAACTGCAAGCAATATTATATATAACACTAATGCTACATTGCATAGAAAAATTTTAAATTGCGGTTTCCAAAGCTGCAAAATAAATGATACCTGTAACAAGATATTTCAATGAAATGGCATAATAAAACATTTGAAATATACCCAAATATTCTGTTGAGAAGACTCTCAAACCTGATCTCATGAAAATCAAAGGGAGATCTATAGAGGAAAGGGACCAGGGTCTGGGAGGCAGGTTGAGAAGGACAAAGTGCTGGGGAGTAAAACTGGCCAAATTATAATGTTACATTGTATGCATGTACGAATATGTAACAAAAAATGCCACCATTATGTACAACTATAATGCACCAATAAAAAAATTTAAAAACTGGGCTGCTGGGCATGGTGGCTTATGCCTATACCAGCAACTTAGAAGGCTGAGACAGGAGGATTGGAAATCAAACCCAGCCTCAGCAACTTAGCAGGACCCTAAGGGTTAGGAAAATAAAGCTGAATAACTCCACCCTAAAAAAATAAGCAGAGCTGAATAAGAACTAAACTTCTGTATATATCAATCATTTAGAGTAGCATCTACAGCATATGTAAAGATATAATAAGCCTTAGTCAGGTATGGTGGCACATGCCAGTAATCCCAGCTACTCAGGAAGATGATGCAGGAGGATCCCATGTTCAAGAACAACCTCAGCAACTTAGTGAGTCCCTAAGGACTTAGGGAGACCCTATCTCAAAATAAAAAATTTTTTTTAAAAAAACGGAGGCTAGGGATGTGGTTAAGTGCCCCTGGGTTCAATTCCTGGTTCCAAGAAAAAAAAAAAAAAAAGATGTAAGCCTAATGGTACTAAACCACAGAGCTTCCTTCTGACCACACTAAGTTTAAAGTCTTTTTATCTGAGTCTACCATTCAACACAATTAATATTTATTTCTCTTGGATTCAGACTAAGAAAGAATGCTGCAACAACCTATAGAGTATTTGATGATAAATAAGAGGCCTCCTATTCAATTAATGCAACCCTAAAATACAAATCATTAAACATGTACTTTTTCCCACAGAAATACTAAGTGATCATCAACAGTAGTTTGCAAAAGCAATCTTAGGCAGAGATGGGATACTAACAGGGTTCCTGAAGTTGGAAGAAATTAAAGAAGCCTCCATTAGATATTTCTACTTATATTTGAAAGCAAAACTCAATGACATCTCACATCTAAACACATTCTCAAATACTCTATCTTATATTGGCATTTATTCCCAAAAATAAGGAATAATGGAAAGGAAAACACACTCATCTTTACAAAACATCCGTCCTTCACATCTGAATTTCCTTCCTGAGAAAATGTTTCTTAAGTTTACCTTGTTTACTAACACCAAGAAAAGTAACACCTTCAGTGCAACATTTTTGAAATTTGTATTTACTCACCTATTTCAAGAGGCTGGAGCAGTGGCTCAGAGGTTACTGTGCTTGCCTGGCATGCGCAAGGGCACTGGTTCGAACCCCAGCACCACGGACACAACACAGTGTTGGAACAACGAAAGCCAAATGAAAAAAACTAACTAAAATTGACTCCCATTCTCTCTTACTGCCCCTCTCTCTTTGAACTTCCTAGAGCTTGCCTATAATCCCAGCCATTGAAGAGACTGAATCAGGAGAACTGCAACTTCCAGGCCTGTGTGGGAAATTTAGTGAGACTATCTCAAACTTAAAAAGGGCTCAGTGGGAGAAAGCTTGTCTGGCTTAAGCAAGGACCTAAATTCAATCACTAGTAGGAAAGGAAAAAATATATATTTTTTAATTATATACAATATTAATCATCATAACTGTCATAAAATCTGTACCTTACTTGAAAGTCACCTTATACTATCTTTAGCATTGGCTCAGCAGCTGAGACAAAAACATAAAAATAAATTTAAAAAGACCATCACTTAGCAAACCACATTGCATATTACAAATTCATATTGACAAAATTAAAGATTGAGCTGGGCACAGTGTAATCCCTGCAACTTGGGAGACTGAGGCAGGAGGACTACAAATTGAAAACCAGCTTCAGCAACTTAGTGAGGCACTAAGCAACTTAGCAAGACCCTGTCTCAAAATAAAAAATAAAAAAGGCTAGGGATGTAACAACTCAGGGGTAAAGTAAAGTACCCCTGGGTTCAATGACCAGTACAAAAAAAAATATTAAAAATTGATAGCGATTACAAGTGGTCAGTAGACACCCCAAGATAAAGAGCAATTTCATTAGCAATTCCATTCCACTTCCCTTCAAGGGCCTCTGGATGAGATTAGTCTTTCATTATCTATTTAGCTGAAGTCCACATATGATAATTATGCAAACATACAAAAAGAACTTCAGGGGCTGCAGAGGTGGCTCAGTGGGAGAGCACTTGCCTGGCACACACAAGGACCCTCATTTGATCCCCAATACCACATACACAACTAAGGAGAGGAAAAACAAAAACAAAAAAAGAAAAGGGAACTTCATTCCAAGTTTTCCTGACATCTGCAGCCTGTGACCACTCTAAACAAAATAAAACTCATATTTTACCATAATAAAGTCACTCAATCACTATGAATAAAACAGCCCTTACATTTATTCAAGAAATACTTACTGCATAGCTACTAACATCATATACTGTATTGAACACTAAATGCTTCAAAGCAAACAAGATGGCCTATCACACAGTCCTCAGGGCATTTTCATGGCATTACTCGAAAAAGTTATAGACTATTTTACTTTCAATAATTGTATTAGAAATTTGATATTTCTTCTTGATACTACTTTTTCCCCCTTTAATCAAATAGTTAATGAATAGAACAGCTGAAGGCGAAATAAAACATTCTTACCAAAAGAGTGATGAATAATAGAATACATGTGGAATACTGAAGGATAAGTGGAGACAGTAGAGTTCCTAGAACAATAACAAGTTTTAAATGGTCTATACTAAGGAATGGAACAAAGTTAAACACATACTAGTATATTTAATGTAAGGTGACCGCAACTGTTTTCCTAACCCAGTGACCACATTTTTTTTCCTGTGATCCTCACTGGCAAACCAAATAATTAGATAAAAGCAGTAACAAGACTTTTAGGTCTTTAGAAACAATTGAACTCAAAATGTCTTTGTTAGGACTGGAGACGTGGTTCAGTGGTGGAGCACTTATCTGGCATACATGAGGACCCAGGTTCAAATCCCAGCACCACATATATAACTAAATATCAGAAAAACAAAACCAGACGAAAAAATAATTAAAATTGACTCTCTCTCCCTCTGTCTCTCTCTCTCTCACTCAAAAACAAAGTCTTTTGGGGCTGGAGCAGTGGCTTAGTGGTTACAGCTCAGTAATTACAGTGCTTGCCTGACATGTGCAAGGATGTGGGTTCAAACCCCAGCAACACATATACAATAAAGTGTTGGAGCAACAGAAGTCACATGAAAAACTAAATAAAATTGATTCTCCCTGTCCCTCTCTTAAATTAAAAAAAAAAAGTCTTTGTTCTTGTTAGTTTATTTTTATGGATATACTTGGCATCCCAAATGAAATTAGTTATATATCCAAGCAAAATGCATAGACACATATGATGATAAAAGTCTCTAGATGAATATGTTACTGGTTGTTATATGACTTTACAAAAGTAGTCCAAAGATAACTTGATATCAACCCAGAGATAACAGAAGAAATCTTCAGGCTCTGAAAAGGAGTAAGGACATGGTCTAACTGGTCAGTGGAGGAGAAAAGGAGAAAGAATTAAAATATCTTCCTTACTGCATAACTAGAAACTTTATCCATATTTAGGACACCAGAAAAAAGCAGCAGCAGTAATAATATTATATATATATGTATATACATATATACACACGTGTATGTACATGTATATACACATATATGTGTGTATGTATGTAGGGAAAAAAATGGAGCCCAAACTTAAGAGTTTAAATCTACCAATCACTTCAAATTTTTTTAAAAAAGCTACTATTAGACAAATTTTATATTACTTCATTAACAACCAATTTGGACACCCAACCTTATAATTTTTCTACTATCATTCCTAATTGTTGGGTTTTGGTCCCCTTCTAAATATTATTGTACAATACTCCTAAGTACTTAATCTTCCTACAGAAAATGGGGAAAGTAATAAAATTTTCAACACAAATTCTTTCAGGAGAACTATGATTTCTTATCCTACTGCCTCCCTTTCTTTCCACCCTTCTCTGACATGTTTTCTGTTTCCTCTGGTGTATACATTCTCCTTTCCATCAATGAGCATTAAGTTAAGTATCCATCCTCCTCAGCTTAAGTCATCTGTTCACCTCTTCAGTATACTTCCCCACACAGAAGTAAACCAGTTCATTTTAAAATTTATACAGAGGAGCTGGAGTGGGGGCTCCAAGGTTTCGACACTTGCCTGGCAAGCACAAGGACCCGAGTTCAAACCCCAGCACCACATACACAACTAAGTGTTGGAGTAACTAAGGCCATGTGAAAAACTAAATAAAGTTGTTTCTCTCTTTCTCTGTCTCTCTCACTGTTCCTCTCTTTAAAAAAAAAAAAAAATTAAAAAAATTTATACAGAAGGAAAAAGGATCTGGAATGGCCAAACTGCTTCTTCTAAAATTCTTTTCCTTTTGAAAACGAGATAAAAACGTAGATCTGCACATTATCGATTTCAGAAAAACTTCCTAAAAGCTTCAGTAATCCAGATAATTTGGAACTGATGAAATATATCCAAAACACATCTGAAAAAGCACATAGGAATATATTTAAAAAATTGCCAAAAAATGGGGTGGGGCAAGGAACTGGAGTTATATAGCTCTGTTAGAGCACTTGAATAGTATCTGCAGGGCCCTGTGTTTGATCCCCAGCATCCAGGGATAAAAATTCACACACGATTTGAGCAAAGACACTTTACCAAACATGCATGAGCAGCAAATAAGCACATGGGAGAACATTCAAACATTAGGTTATCAAAGCAATATAACTCAAAAACACAACGAGGTATCATTGCACACTGATTTGACAAGCTAGGGTCAATGCTGCACACTGATAATTCCCAATATCCAGTGCTGACAAATAATTTTGAACATGCAGATGCACATACATGCACATAACACACAATGATAGAGCTGAGTTCTAAAGAATAAAAAGGAATCAGCCTTTCCATTATGCAAAAGTTGGTGAGAGAGAGATGGACAAGGCAAAAGCAAAGAAAGGCCCCAAGATAATATACAACATAAGAGAGACAAGTATAGTATTTACGAACAGATTCAGATTGCTGAAAAATATTACCAGAAGCAGAGAGATGGTGCTGTATTGGTGAGCAAAGCAAAGATAGAAAGCTTTAAAAATCTGGTTATAGAAGCTGGAGCAGGTGGTTCAGGGGTTACAGCACTTGCCCAGCATGCATGAGGATGCACAAGGAAGTGTCAGAGCAACGAAAGTCACATGAAAAACTAAATAAAATTGACTCTCTCTTTAAAACAAAACAAAGCAAAACAAATACATGGATACATTTTTTTTAAAATCTGGTTATGCCTTTCTAGTTCTTTGCTACAGATCATTTCACTAACATGAAAAACTGTCACCCATAAAAGTTTATTATACTACGAATCTTGGATCTTCTTCCTTCATCCCTTTTACTTTTTTCTGCTCAACAGTGCTTCTTCTAGTAGGACACCAAAAATGGGCCTATATCCTTTACTTTTCCAGTTGTTACATTCTTAAACAAATGAAAGCAGGTCATGGTAGCACATGCCTATAATCCCAGGGACTCCAGAGGTTGAGGCAGGGGGTCCCAAGTTGAAGGCCATCCTGAGCAATATATCCAAACTGACTCAAAATTTAAAAAAAAAAAAAAAAAAGTAAAGAACTCAGAACATATTAAAGTTTGATTTATTAACATTTCCTCCATTACCTTTTTATGGTACTAGGAATTGAACCCAGGAGCATTTTACCACTGAGCTATATCCCCAGCCTTTTCTACTTTTTTATTTTGAGACAGCATCTCAGTTACTTATGGCCTAAGTTGCTGAGGCTGTCCTCACACTGCAATTCTCTTGCCTCAGCCTTCTTAGTTGCCAGGATTAAAAGCATGCACCACAGCACCCAGGTTCTCTTATTACTTTCTTAAGAAAACCAAGGGGTTGGGGATTTAGCTCAGTGGCAGAGCGCTTGCCTAGCATGCGCAAGGCCCCGAGTTCCGTCCTCAGCCAAGGAAAGAAAAGAAAGGAAAGGAAAGAAAGGAAAGGAAAGAAAAGAAAGAAAGGAAAGAAGGAAGGAAGGAAAGAAAGAAAGAAAGAAAGAAAGAAAGAAAGAAAGAAAGAAAGAAAACCAACACATTAATTTTGTCTGAGGCATTTACCTATTTACAAATATTCCCACATGATGTAGCCCAGTGGTAGAATACTTGTCTAGCACATTCAAGTCCCTGGATTTGATCCCCTGAAGAGCACAGATTAATAAACAATGAACCTATTTCTAAAATTTAATTTTTATATAATTTTAGCAAACTTTAATTTTAATAGATTATTTAATAACTAGCTTATGAAATTCCTGAAAATGAACCAGTATAAGTCAACTCAACCACACTACTATAAATACATGAAATTTGTCTTTTCTCCCCTACAGAACCTCAATCTCATGAAGTCAATTCTGCTTCACTGAAAAATAAAAACACTGACTTTTTCTGTTCTGTAGCTAGCAAACTTTCTCATTCACTCTATTTCCAAGGATGTTCATTTAAGACCTAGAAGTTTTTTGTTTATAAAAATGTACACACTGTATCATGAAGACAGAATTAAAGTTTTATAAAAAGAAGGAAAGAAATCATGTGGTCCAATAGTTCTCAAAACCTTGATTTTAGCCTTTACCACAAGGAACAATACCAAATCAACACGAATTCTTCTATAAAGTTGAGGTTGAATACTACCCTAATACCAAAACCAGATCAATACTATATAAGAAAACTATATACCTCATAAAAACATGCAAAGATATTTTTAAAAATTTTAGCAAATCAAATTAAGCAATACATAAAAATGGCACATAATTATTAATGATAATTATTCTAGAAATGAAAGGTTGGTTTGCTATTCAAAACAAAAAATTGCTTGGCATATTGGTGCACACCCATAATCCTAGTACCTCGAGGCTGAGGCAGGAGGATTCCAAGTTCAAAGCCAGTCTCAGTGAGACCCCAATTAATATTAAATAAATAATAATAAAAAGGGCTGGGGAGGGGGCTACAACAGTGGCTGAGTGGTTATGGTACTTGCCTGGCATGTACGTGAGTTCAAACTCCAGCACCATGTACACAATGAAGTCTTGGAGCAATAAACACCACATAAAAAACTAAATAAAACTGATTCTCTCTCTCACTGTCCCTCTCTGTTTAAAAAAAAAGAAAAAAAAAGGCTGGGGAGAGGCTGGACTGTGGTTACAGTGCGGGCCTGGCTGGCCCAAGGACCCAGGTTCAAACCCCAGCACAAAGGCCAGATGAATAAATAAATACAATTGATTCTAAAAACAAAAACTTTAAAAAAAAAAAAAAAGGGAGGGGTTGGGGACTCTTACTCAGTGGTCAACTAACCCTAAGTTCAATCCCTCATACCAAAAGAAAAAAAAATCAATATAACTCACCCCTCAACAGACTTTTAAAAAAACATACATGTGATCTTCTCAGCAGATCATGAAAACCATTTGACAAATCTAACAATCATTCCTATTTAAAAAGAAAAACTTTCTGGGAATGGTGGCATATACCTGTTAAGCCCAGATACTCAGGAGGGTGAGAAAGGAGGATTCCAAGTTAAAATCAGACTGGGCAGGTGGCTCAGCAGTTACAACACTTGCCTGGCATGCACAATTATGCGGTTTCAAACCCCAGCACCACATACACAAATGGAAAAGTCCAAGCAACGAAAGCCACATGAAAAACTAAATAAAAATTATTTCTCCTCTCTCACTGTCCCTCAGCCTTAAAAAAAAAAAAAAAAAAACATGGGGCTGGAGCAGTGGCTCAGAGGTTTCAGCACTTGTCTAGCATGTGCAGGGACACAGGTTCGTACCTCAGCACCATGTACACAACTAAGTATTTGGGCAATGAAAGTCAAAGGAAAAACTAAATAAAAATTGACTCTCCCTTTTTCTCCCTCTTACTGTCCCTCTCTCTTTAAAAAAAAAAAAAAAACAGACTGGGCAACTTGGTAAGAGACCTCTATTTCAAAAAATAGATGGGGGTGGGATGGGGAGGTATGGAGGGGATGTAGTTCAACAGGTAAGCACTTGCCTAGCACAATCCCCAGCATGGCAAAAAGAAAAAAGAAAAAGAAAGGGAATGTATTTGCTCTCATGAATGGCATTAATGAAAAACCTAAGGCTAACCTTATATTTAATGATGGAATTTTGAAAGAAGTAAAGCAATAAAGAATGCTTTCACTTCTATTAAACTTTGTACTGGAAGTTCTAGCCCTATATAAATTAAGCAAGAAAAAAAGATAAAACACATTGTGAGTAGAAAGAGGAATTAACCCATTTTTACTGACAGACAATACATTATGTGTATGTACAAAATCTACAAAAAAAAAGCTACAGAAACTAATAAATAAGTTTAACAAGGTTTCAGGATACACAATAAATATACTTCTTCCCCTGAAAAATTTAACTGTATTTGAAGTAACAAGCAACCAGAAACAACTTTTTTAAGCACAATTTCCAATAGCATTAAAGATTACACTTAAAAATTATATGAAAAAGATGTGCAAGCAGCACACTGAAAACTATACCACACTGCTAAGAAAAAAAAGAGAGTAAATAAATGGAGACATTATATTTGTGATTCAGAAGACTCAATATTTGGGGCTAGGGATGTAGCTCAGTGGTAGACTGCTTGACTAGCATGCACAAGGCCCTGAGTTCAATCCCCAGGACTACCAAAAATAACAAGAAAAAGAAAAAGAAAAAAAAAAAGAAGAAAAATGTTAATGCTCCCCAAACTGATCTAAAAACAAAAATATAACCCCAATGAAATCCTAGCAGGCACTTTCCATAGACATTGACAAACTTATTATAAAATTTATATGGAAACACAAAAGGCCTAGAAGAGCTCACTTTGAAACAACTTTGAAAAGGAAACAAAACTGGGAGAGTTACACTACCTAATTTTAAGAGTTATTGTAAAGCTACAGTTCATGGCAATAAGGAAGTGGCACAAAGAGATCAAGAAACAGAAAGCGCCACACACAGTCAATGTTCATCCCCATGACTCAACTGAACATAAATTTTCTTAGCAGCTTTATGTGAAAAAGTCAAAAACTAGAAACAATAGGCTAATGCATAAATAAATTGTGATAAGTCCATATAATGAATTCAGCAACAGAAACAAACTATTAACATACATGACCACATGAAAAAATTTCAAAACAATTTTGCTGAAAGAAAACAGACATTTTTAGAAATTTTACCAAAATGGTTTTCAAAAAACTGATCTAGAAGCAGAAGAGCCAAGGAATAGGAGGCCCTAAGAGGCCATGATTTTAAAACAGCCCACCATACAACCTATATATTAAATTGGACATTCAATTATCATTTTGTTCTTCTATGCAAATCAGAAACCCCAGAGAGACAGGGACAAACTGGCAGGATAGATGGTTATACAGCTAGAGACCCAGCACAGTCACATCCTCTTATTGTCATATCCTGAGCACCCCAAATCTATGCAACCCTGAAGCACATGGTGATCAAGGGGAGTTCATTTTTCTGACATGAACAATAAATATTACACAACAATTACAGTGCAGCTTGTGATTTAACAAATTTAGTAATAACAAGGGAAACCATGTTGCCATTATCCTATGAATTCTAACACTAGAAATTCTTTTTCATTTCTTCCTCTAGTCACTAACACAGACACTGAAAGATATAAATAAGAAAAACAGCTTGAGATCTTTTTTATTTGTACCCTTGTCCTCCAAATTATATCAGCCAAACTCCAAAAGAGTTCATATCCCTCTTAGAGGGGGCATTTGTTATAGTCAGGTAGTGCAGGGAGCTATTTAAGGACAATGGTCTCCATTCTACTATGTAAACAAGATGTTACTGTACTGTCAAAAGAAATATATCCAATACATATGGCATATTTCAAGGATCAGCATGCAAAGTCATATGTCTGTTCTCCAGCATTCTCCTTAACATACTGACAATCAAAGTTCACTTTAAATGCTGCTGCAATTTCTCCTGCGAATTCTTCTTTCCAACTAAATCTAAAGGGGAGGGGGAAAAAAACAGAATAGTAGACTCTTTACAAGGTTTTCCAGACTTTAAAAACAGAAAAATTTACAGCAAGTTCTCCCTGAAAACTGCTAATACAATTACCCAAAGAAAAGACATTATTCTCCTAAATCAACTGGCTATACAATCTATAAAGTTTGGGTTTTTCCTTTTTCAGTTCTAGGGATCAAATCCAGAGCCTCACCCATACCAGGCAAGCACTCTACTACTGACCTACATCCCCAGCTGTACAAACTGAAAGATGCATAAACAACAATCCCATAGCAGACTGTTTCTTCAAACCCAGCAGAAAGGGGCTGGAGCAGTGGCTTGGCGGTTACGGCGCTTGCCTTGCATGCACGAGTACATGGGTTCAAACCCCAGCACCCACATATACAACCAAGTGTCAGAGCAAGGAAAGCCATGCAAAAAACTAAAATTGATTCTCTCTTTCCGTCTCTCTCAACTGTTTTTCTCTCCAAAAAAATAAAAAAAAACCCACCAGAAATGAAAATATCTTTGCTACTATAAACAAAGACAAAAATAAATTATGTTCAGACATAAACTGAAACAAGGTACAAGGGCACCTATAAAAGGATTACACATCATCTAAACAACCCATATTATTAAAAAAAAAAAAAGCAAGCATATCAAGAGTATAACATGAGAGTTCTTTCACTCAAAGCAGCAACAATACATTAGAAAAATTAGATTCAGTCCACTCTGTAAGCAACAGTGTGACCCTATACACAAATCCTTAAACTGTTTCCTTTTTCCAGCTTCCAATTTCTGGTTTTGCCTAAGTGGTATATAAAACACAATAAATTTGTAGTTCACAAACATAATATCTATTTGCTTACATAAGCAATCACCTGTATATTAACTAAGAAAGTTGAGCTACCTCGAAAATTAAACACTAATTCAAGATACTGCTTGGTTTCAATTACTAGAAAACTAAACATGATAGTATCAAAAACTATTCTCTTTAATGAACTCTCTTCAAAATTAGTAACTTTTCAAATTGCTTTAGATTCTCTTTGAAGAAAATATTTTAACATCTGAACACAAAATTTTGAGCAACATGAATATCTGAGTAACCATTAGAGCCATCCCACACTTTTAACCACAGCCAAGTAACACATGTTCCAGTGTAAAATGAACACACCAAAATATGCACACAAAGAGGTATTAAAACTAATATTATTATTCTGAAAACCAAGGTTTAATGATGAGGAAAAGCCCTATCTAAATCTACCTCAGTCAGGCATGGGGGTACACACCTGTAATCAGTAATTATCCTAAGCAACTTTGTCCCTGTATCAAAATAAAAAATACAAAGGATGGGGGATGTGGCTCAGGGGTTAGGACCTCTGGGTTAAATCCCTGGCACCAAATTCAACCACTCAATCTACAATTCTCCATTAAAAATGGTGGAATAGGAGCGGTGGCCCAGCGGTTATGGCATTTGCCTGGCATGCACAAGGATGTGGGTTCGAACCTCAGCACCATGTACACAACAAAATGTTGAAGAAATGAAAGCCACATGGAAAACTAAATAAAATGGATTCTCTCTTTTCTTTCTCTCTCACACACTGTCCCTCTCTTTAAAAAAATAAAAATAAAAATTTAAAAAATGGTGGAATAAAACAGAAAAAGCTCATAGTAACCAAACTGTCCAGGACAAAAGATAAGGACAAAGAGAAAGCCCCATCAAGGAAAAGACTTCCAAAAAGTGTCAACATCGTCATTATGAAAGAAATCAAAAGAAAGGTAAGTCTAATGCTGACTTACATTGATCCCAGATAGCATTAAGCAAAGCGCTACCCTTAATTTTTTGGCATGAATAAATGCCTGAAAAGTATCCACCCTATTCATACAAATGACTGCCAAGAAGGTGATGCTTTGTACTGAGCGGAAAAGGTTTGAAGGAAGGGGTGTCAACTTTTAAAAAGTTCCTAAAATAGTTCTTTAAAAGGATAAAGAACATTAGATCTTACAAAGGCTTTGATTCCAGGAAAAGGATACTTTGGCCCTTATGTGAAAGCCAACACCAACCACTTAAAAATACAGATACTCAGATTTTGTCAGACAAAGGAAGAGTACTGTTCATCATTTCCACAAAGGTAGCAGCAGTCTTTTACTTGGATTTTTGTTTTCCTGGCAGGTAGATACTCTGCAAAAGCAACAAAGCACACTAAATACGCTTGTCTTCCAAATTTCAGTTCTACAGTCAAAATGCCATCTTCGTAAACTCAACAAGATCACTGAGGACCAAAAAGTCCTGTTTTGTTCCTTAAAACTCATTATGTTCCACCAAACCTAAGTAATGCAAAATTTCCTTCTCCATGTTTTGAAGCTGACAAGATGACAACAGTATACACACAACATTACTACAAAAAAGAGGCAGTTACCCAGAGTCAAGGAATAGAATTTGATATCTGATTTTTCTTGAAACCTAATTACATATAATCTATGTCTATTATTACTACACGTGAGAAAAAAACTTTTAATTTTTTAATTTAAAAACTTTATTTTGAAGTTTCTTTACCAAAAGACAAAAAGGGAAAACATAATGCTTTATGAACATTTATCTAAAAAAAATAGAACTGTTTCTCCTGACCAAAAATCTATACAGTATAGGAATAAGGTAAGAAAAATGTAATTTGATTATCATACATATTTATTTCCCATCTTCTTCCAAAATATATTTAAAATTACTTTCAATAATGTATTTAAATATAACGCTATTTACAAACCACTGGAATTTAATGAAAATGTATGTATATTTCATAAAAGAACCACAGAAAGAAAAAAACTTGAATGGAGCAACTCTTAACCAAGCAGAAGATGAATTGTGAAGTGTTACAAATACTGTAATTTGTAACTAAAAGTAAAAATAACCCAAATTTGTGTACAATTTATATACACAATATAAATACACCATGTGTTAGCACTGTTATTCCTATTCTCTAACATTTTAACAATGAGAAAAAGTTACAGCTATTTCAGAGATATAACAAATAATGGTAGATACATGTAACATATGCACATCCTTTATGTATATTGTAAGGGTTAATTTAGTCCTCCTCCTATTAAAATCAGACTCTTCTAATGCTACTGAAAAAATATTATTAAACATAAATGGCTTCCTAATTACTAAGTGAAGTTTCAATCTCCTTTCCAGTCATAATCCATCCAACAGGGCTTATCTAGTTTTTAAAACTGAAGACCATTCTCCCTTTCTTGAAACTTCCCACTCCCTTATTTTCTACACCAGATTTTAAGTAAGACAGAGTTTGAGTGGTAAGTGAAGAAAACGTTCATTGAATGCCCAGTTGTTCCCAGATAGTGTGCTAAACAATTTGTATATTTCATTTCACTACAATCTACACAATAACTGTCATTTTACAAATAACGAAGCTGAGGTATATAGAAGTTTGTGAAACATCCAACACCTGACAGATAATAAGTGACTAGGCTGGAATTTGAACACAGGTCAATTCAACTACAACATGTATACTTCCACTACTAAGCCATGCCAAGTTTACTTTTAGATATTCCTAAAAGAAAATGCAGAAAAACAATTTTATAATCTTGGAGTACAGAAAACAACTCTAAGCAAGGCAAAGACCACAAAGACAGATTAAATACTTTAAAAATTTAGTTATCTACAAGGTAAAAGCAAAATCATAAATGAAATTAAAAGATAAATAGGAAACTTAGAGAAACAGTCTGCAATATTCATAATAGACAATAAGGTAATATTTTAAAAATATAAATAGCTTTACAAATCAATAAGAAAAAACTATCAACATTCCAATAAGAAAATTGGAGGTGTAGGTCATGATCGGATAATTCACAATAAATGCAATAGCATTAAAATCTGTGAAAAAATTCCCACTACTGGCAAAAATATTGCAAAGATTTTTGTAGTCTGGGGAGACAGGCACCTATTACACACCTGGTACTAGTATAATTTTATATAACATTTCTAAAAGGCAATCTGACAAGATGTGTCAAAATTTCAAATGTGTAATTATTTTAATCTAACAAGTCCACTTCTAGAAATGTATACTTTTAAAAGTGTGCAGGGGTTGGGGATCTACCTCAGTGGCAGCGCTTGCCTAGCATGCGCAAGGCCCCGAGTTCGATCCTCGGCCCTAAAGAAAAAAAAAAGTGTGCAAAAAGTCACAGTGCCACATACCTATACTCTCAGGACCACAAGTCTGAGGCTAGCCTGGAAAATTAGGAAGACTC